>JASANC010002365.1:0-53911 GCA_030248135.1 Theristus sp. LFF4_11 | reverse complement strand
GACTTGTCCGGGGTTTAGAAGAATGTGTGACCAACGTATCATGCGGATGCGCGAGCGAGCGCAGCGAGCGGACAGCGCATCACGCATAATATGAGCCGTTCGATAGAAACTTACTGAGAATTACTGAGATCGATAGAAACTCCAGAGTTTTGGGCTGTTTTGCCCCTGCTGTACTTTCACCGTTGCGCATTTTACAGCTGAAATCACTTTTGCTTTTCGTATTATCGTGTTGTCTTCGGGTTTTGTTTATCCTAAAAATCACAACAACAACAACAACAACAACAACAAAATTCCCTTGAAATGTTGCAATTCTTTATTATGTTAACTTTTAGCAAAAAAATGAAGATACACTGTACAATAAAAATATCAACACTCTTTGAAGTCTTCATCCATGGATTTGTATAACCGTTGTATACAATGAAAATGAGAGAAATAAAAGCGGTGAAAACATTTTCTTAAAGTTGCAAATGCATACTGACTGACTGCTTCAGACGTCGACAATGCGGAAATGTGTATGTGGCCCGTTGATTGGCTTCGTTTAGTTCGCGGGCGCTGATTGGTCGGTTGGGCAACATGCAACCAATCAGTGTTAGGTTTTAACCGGTGAAATTTGTTATTTCCGTTTGTTAAAATTTGTTCAAACACAAGAAATCAACAACAAAATGACAAAACCCAACATGAAAACAAAAACTAGCGTTCTCATTCACAAAGTAGCAAGCACCATCGTGGCACTTTATGCGTGATCGAGTGAGCGCCACACGGCCTATTTCAGCGTCAGCGCGCTCTGCAGGTCTTCGGCCGCTTTGCCTCTTTCTATCGAACGTGCGGTTTTTTTTGCGGTTTGGGGTGTTTTGCGCTTTGAAGCGCTGCGGTATTTTCAGCTATGTGTCGTTGTGTCGAAGGCGCCGCAGGAAGAAAACAGTGCTCAAGCGGTTGTTGGTTGGTTGAATTGAAGCGTAGAGTTGTGGGCAGATTGTTCATTGGCTGCAGTCAACGCTCTGATTGGTCCACGTCCACAAGTTGATATGGGCGTTGTCATCATTTTTCAACCAGTGGGTCGTGGTTCACAAGCAGAAAAAAGTGATCACTCATCTGCAAATTATTGACTCCACAAAAACAAGAATCCGGCGATTTGAGAAGCAGAAATCATAAGTTATTCAACTTTCAACAGCGCAATATACGGGCGGATTTGTATGCATGCGGATGGCTTAGCTGGAAACGGCCATACGGTCGCATGATTTACGTGTATTTTTTCGTTCACATTCATTCACTCGCATGCATACATACTTAACTTAAGGCCAGTTCATACTGACGTACGGCGACGTACGTCAGAGGCATGTCTCTATGCATGCATGGTAGCATGCAATAACACGAGACCCCACGTGACGTGACGTGCCGCACACGTATACGTCACTATGAACGGGCGTTTGCTGCCGTCGCTGGCACACATTGCCGAATGCACAGTGCATTTCTATTTGGACGCTTGTGTTGTGCGCGTTCGCTTCGCCTACTCGTTAGCAAGATCATTTTCTCCATATACCCGTGCACACGTGGTCGCTCTCGCGCGTTTTGGGAGGCTGGCTGGCTGCTGTGAGTGTTGTTCACTCTGCACTTGCATCGCAGCAGCAGTGTTATTTCATTCCCGTTTGATGAAGTTGGCGAAAATCGACTGAAATTATTACTGTTTCCTGGTTTGCGTTGAGTATTTTTTAATCATAAAAAGTTTTAATTAACGTTTTTTGACGTCATGGATCAGCTGATTGGCTGCGTCTATACGCTTGCGCAGTGGAAGCTAAAGAAATTATTCATGTTTATTGACAGAACTGAGCTGTGTTTAGGTTCGGCAATTCGTCTTGTCCATCAAAAGCTGAGCAACCAAACCGTAAAACGGCGAAAGAATTCTGAGCAAAACAGACCGACTCCAAAGCCCCCTCGCACATGATATTATCTACATTTTTTTCCGTTACAGCCGCAGTTGAAATTCGACACTGCCATCTTAGACGCCTTTTTTATTTGAGCTGTATTTCGTATGTGGCCTTTGCGTTCCATCGGATAGAGTTGTACATGTATATCTTTAGCTTTATCGAGCGTTTATTTGGTGTTGTTTTCTTTTGCCTTCGTTAGAACTGATAGTACAGTACGGCCGAATAAATGAGGCAGTCCATGAAGGCGGGATCAGTCGCAGACTAGGAGTTGTCTTTTTCAAAAATGCTAACATAATTCCCAATCATGTGTGTAAGGGAGAAAGAATGAACAGAACAGCGCGGATAATCCATTCCATTTAGTTAAAAAAACGCGTCAAATTTGGCACACAATGTGGTTTCTGAACGTTTTTTTTCTTTCATTCAAATTTCGCTCGCTCCTTGAACCCTGAAAAAAGCTGCCATGTTTAATCGGCCATACCGTAGCTGATGCGTTTCCAATGCCACTCAAATTAACTGATGAACACTGCAAATACTGAGCTGTAAACCGGAAACTTGTGTTCTCATTGCATTCTCTCAATGCTGCACTAATTCAACAATTAATTAATTTTAACAACTCACATTGTAGCTCTCATCCTCATCGGCAAGACCGGATTTGCACCGCTTTTCAGCAACGTTCAAGCTGCTTTTTCAAAGGCGCTGGAAAATTGCAATTCGCGTTTCTTTCAAAGTCATCTCGCTCGTCAGAAAACTTTTATGTCTTCCATTGTGCATGAAGGGTTGTGAAGTTACATGAAATTTCTGTTTGCATTTTCCAACGCAGTGTCATTCAGAAATCAACACCTTTTGTGATCGCACAGCCGCTACGCGCGTCACGCAGTTCCGTCAGTTGTGCGACGTTGTGTGCCAGTGGTCAGATTGCTTACTCAATCGTACAACACGCACGGGTATCAATCATAGCAGCAGTCTCTCTCACATGCGCGTGTCCTTGTGTGCGGTCGTGTGCAGTCGTACAACTAAAAATCATGCCTCTGCTCTGCACATGCTTCGATCGCGCTGTTTGCTTCCTGGCTTTTTTCCGGCCTTATATGCCGCATTTTGCGCTCACAGAGCTTCTTTCAGTTCACAGTTGAAAAATTTGTTCGTACACGTACATGTTTGTTCGAACATAGTAATTCCACACTAGATCATGATCCGAAATTCTTTATTTCGCTGTTTAGGTGGAGACACAGTTTCACACACGTTTGTTTGTTTTGTTTCAGAACAGTCTGGGAAAGTGAATATTTCATCTCAACTGGAGAGCGGAATCAGAAATCCGAATAAGCCGTCATGAGCGACAACGTTGACGAGGAGAAAGCGAACGCGACCCATTTGTCGAGCGACCGTCCGTCGATCTCGACCTCCGATTCGTTCATCGAGATCGAGCTGCCGAACAAGCAACGAATATCGACCAGCGAATCGACGTGCTCCGGCGGTGGCGTGCCGTCCGTTGCGTCGGGCGCATCCACGGTGCACCAGTTTCGCCAGCAGATGCCCCACGAGCGTCTGTCGCCGACGCCGAGTGGCTGCAGTTCGAATCAGACGAGCTCGACCGCTGGCACGCAGGCACTCAGGCACGCAGGCACGCAGGCACGCAGGCACACGCGCACTCGCCACCGACGCTCGCGCATTCCGGTGCAGTTCCTCAGTGCACAGTGCGTTTGCGGTTTGGAGGAGGGGGGGGGGTGGTTTGGTGACTTTCACGAAGCTTTGGTGCTATACGAAGCGACCGATGACTCACTGAAGTGTATTTTGGGAGTCCCATTTTGGTCTCAGAGAAACGACATCGAGAAATTGATGACTTGAAAAAGAACTGATCAGTTTTGTAACTTATCCACATGCTGCTGGCTGACTGCTAGCGAGCACAATTAGTAGTGTATTACTGGCATGATTCTTTCTCCGTGCTTTCAGTATACTCTTGCGGTCACTTTTTCCGAACGATTTTTTATTAAATTCCATATGCATGTTTCAATGCATTTTCGTTGATCCGCCTTGCCACGTCCGGGGGCAGGGGGATTTGGGGAACATGCCTTTTGTTAAAAACTGAAACTCTGTAATTCGCCGCATGTTGCACAACATTTCAGTTCAGTTCCCCAGCGGCCGGCTCAAATTAAATTTGATTCATGAAAGCTTGTTACTTTTTGGGACGGCCAACACAAAACACAGCAAATCGCGAACTCTGTTCCGGTTTTTTTCTTTATTTTTTTGCAGTTCCAGCGTTTGTCAGCTTGCCTCGTCATTTTTCTTCTTTCTCATTCTATTTCAATAATTGAGTGACGTCAAAAGACTTTCAGAGCTTTTCAGAGTGTTGTTTTTTTGCTGGTTTCTGTCTGTTTTGTCTGTTCGCAAAATAAAACAAGATGCTCAATACTGTTTGAATAAAATTTTGAATTTTAAAACTGAGAAAAACAAATTCCTCTATTTGCTCCAATTGTTCAGCTTGTTCAGCGCTTATACATTCACTCGTTTTATGCAATTTAAAAAACGGCTGCTCCGTGCTTGTCTCCATGTGTGTCTGTCGCTGTTTTATGTTTCTGAAGGCTGGCGATGCAAATGGTAATTCCAAATGAAAACATTCGAACGATGGCGCGCGTTTTGCTGGTTTGACGCCGAGTGAGTGTACAGTGTATGTGGAAGCACTCGGAGTGCCTGAAAATGATGTCTTCTGTAAGTCGATACATGTAATTTCTTTTCGAAGAGCTTCTCGCTCGCGCGTGAAAACAGTTCCATGCGAGTTCGTTTTTTCAGCAACAGCAGAAAAAAAACGGGAGCAGAACCGGAGGCAACAGCGATGCGCCCCCAATGAGCGCGTGCACGTACCTACATAAGCCGCAGAGGCATCAAGCGTCATACACGGCATGCAAAAACAGAAGCTGCACGCTGAAACTATTGGCAGAGTTCGCATAGTTTCGGGTTTGTGCCACCGTCACTCGGATGCACTGCGGTTTTGTTGCAGCGAGCCAACTGCCAGCTGACGTTTCTTCCTTGTTTAATGCGTCTGTGCGTTTGCACAACCGTTTTTGGCGTTCCGGGCGCTTAGAATCATTAGAGTTTTTGTGCTGTAACGATCTGAAATTTGTGACAAACAAGCCAAAATTTGTGAAAGTAGTTGCGTAAATCCGATCAGAGACGGGGAGTACTAAGGATGACTGAAAAAGTGCACGTCAAGATTGCACTGAATACGAACGTGCAGTTGACACTTGGCAACGAAACGCAAAGCGTGCCAAAGTGGCAGTTACATACGCGGTGTCTATCCGCATGCTGCTGTCCAGGCAATGTCGCATCTCTAACCCGCACTGACATTGCTGCTGTGCCCCGTGTGTGCAGTCTGCATGCACACACACTTTTCTGGTGTGTAGTGCCATGGTCGGCGGTGCTGATAGCGCCAAAGCAGCACTGTATGACTGCTTGCACGTTGTGTTCGGCCAGTTGGTTCTATCTTTCGTGGCGTGTGCGTGTGTCAACAGCGCCAACTTGTGTGTGCATTGTACATGCACACTGCCATGTGCAACATATATACACCGCCAGCGCGCATGCGAACGTTTTGTGTCCTTTTTGCACATTATGACCATTCTCACACGTTGTCTATTTTCAGGCGGCCGCAGAGTTATGCATTACATATAAGCTCACAATATATGGTTGCACTTAGCATTGGCGTTTCAAAAATATATAATTAGCCTCGTGATCGTGTCATCAAGGTGCGCGCGTTTTCACATATCGACCGAAGTGAAAGTGTGCCTTTTTTCACAGCCCCATTGAGCATTTTGTGCGATTGTTTTATTCAATGATAATGACCTTCATGTCTGCACTACCTCCAAGTGAATCATCCGCGTTTGCAGTTTTAATTATATACGACGAACAACCAGATTCCAGTAAATCTACAATCTGAGCTCAGGATCTGACATTCAAACAAAAATGAATGCAAGCTTTGTTTTTGTCAGTTCTGCGGAATTTTTCCGGTGCCAAAAAAGTATGAAAACTAGTTTGCATCATGCCGACTGTGCCGCGTCATACATGTTTCTGACAGTTTTAGCTTTTCAGATCCGGATGCGACTGCACGTGTGCGTAAGCATTTTTTAGTATTCCTCCAATACGCAGTTTTTCATGAGGTTGGTTACTGCGCAACGTTATGGCAATAAAATTGTCTTGCATGCCAAACCTTTTTGTATCATGTCAAGAATTGTTTCATTGCACACTGGTGTTTCTTCTTCAGAGTCCTTTTGTGGTGTCATTTGACCTGAATCCGATTATTTTATTAGAGGAGTTAAAAAATTACGCGCAACAGATAAGGTTACATGCCAGCAAATATACAGTGTACATATTGTTAGGAAGCGTAACAGAAGAAAATCTCGACTCAATAATGACGTGCGCAATCCTAACTGGACCTGTAAAAAAGACGAAAACGACCGTGAAGCATGTGGCTTGAAGAGCAAAGTGCGCAAAGCACCAGCAGCAGCATGCCAGTGGCGCGAGACAGTCAGCACCAAAACCACGAGCATGGCTACTATTCCCAAAAAGCGTCATCGTCCCAAAGACGCCGCCCACTGCAACGGCATCAGTCGTATCAATGCGCCGATCATGCGGGCCCATCAACATCATCAACACTGCAAGTACATCAGCAGTCCGTCAACGCTCATCAACAGTCATCGAGGTCATCCTCGCGCAGCTCAAGTCGACGTGGCTCCGTTCGCTTCAAACTGGTGCAGTCAGGTGAGCAATGGAGTCTACGAGAAACGCAAATGGCAACAACTCATGAATCCCGGCGGTTTGATTAGCTGTGCTGCGTTCATTGACAGACACATTCGGCTAAATTGAACCGTCATGGTTTTGCGCACTTGCTGAATTATTCAGAAACCCAGCACCGCCGCAGAGCAGTTACAAGTAAACATATTCAAGAAAGAAGCAGCATATTACGTTTAGCGCTCCTGTTGGTGCTTCTATTTTCAGTTAATGTATCTCCACAGAGCACCGTTTTTAATCAACACTAACAGCGGTTTCACTTGTGTCCGCTCGTGTCTGCGCTGGGCGCGTGCGTCCGCGTGTTTCACTCACGACACTCAGTCAAGCGGCGCAAAACTGCAACAGAGACTTACAACTGTGCGCACATGCAAAACGGTTTCAAAAATTTGTCATGTTAGGCTTTTGCAAACTTGCTTTATCTGAGGACCAAAAGAGCGGTGAAGTTTTTCGATGGCTATCGTCAAGTCCAACTATACTTATGAACGTGGCCTCGCCTTTCAATGCGTTCTTGAAGGTGTCTCAGTAAAAAAGCACGGATACTTTTTTGAAACAAACGCTCTTTCTAACACAGTTATTTTTATTTGTAAACAAAGGTAAAAAACGGCTCAACAAATGTGGTAGTGTCATGCATTTTATACGAATCCCTGGACCTGACCTGACCTGGACACAAACAGTCAGAGGCAGCATAAACTCTGACTTGATCACTGTGTCAATAGTATTATGAATTATTTATTGACATAACGAACGTCCGCTAAGTGCCGGTGTCCATGCCTGACCATGCCGCTGCAATTTATTCGACGAGGCGTAAAAGCGACGACATTTCTAACCCAAAACTTTTATTTGAATTGCTCTATAGAGCATTGTTCGTAGTCTCAAATTAGATTTCGAAAATATTCAATTAAAATGTATCTTTAGACGTCTTCATGAGTTACCACGTGCATAAGCAGCGCCCACAGTTTATAATTTAGCCGACGATTGCTAAAGCAAATTTTGCGACAGTAGTCTTCAAATATAAAACGGAAAATAATTAGTTTCTTGAAAACGAAATCCCGTTAAACAAATTCTATATTACTGAAAATGATTAGTTTTCGCGGTTTGTTTACCGAAACAAAATGTCACATAAGGAAACCCTTACTTTTAATCAGTGCCCGTGAAAACGTCAAGTCAAAAAACCAGAACTACGAACTGAAGATTTTGTAGTTACAAAACTAAAAAAGGACTGACAGAAGACTGTCTAACTGCCGGATTTTCTGCCAACAAATCAAGTATACTTTGGTGGACGGTTAAAAAGACTTTTTTATTCCGCTCCGGTCAAATTTTGCAAATTTGTTTTGAAGATTTTTTTGCACCTATACTTTTTTCAATAACCCTTCGGTACCGGGAGCGCTCAAAGTATAAATTTCGGTAAAAAATTAATGTTAGCACCACACACACGGTTTATTGGCTTTTTCGAAAAAACCGCGCATGTGGTGCCGTGCACAATCTCCACCCGAAAGAACGCGCGTGTTGCCTTGCCGATTTTATTGTTTGAGTGTGGCGCATGCAAACGAGCACACGCTCGTGTCGTAAAAATCGTTCTTTCGTCGCGCTGTTTTGCTTTGCGTCTGCTGCTCTGCTTGAAAAACCTAGCGTGACGATTAGAAGTTTCTGGCTTCGTTATTTTTTGGTTCATAAAATGTTTGATTTTTGTGTTTACAGTATCGACAGAGGGTCAGTCGATGACCCACTGACGCACAGATTCATGAACGTTCGGTTAAACGAATTCCATAAATCTAGCACAGCGCTCGTTGAAGATTTCTTTGCCACAACTTCCGATTCAAATTCAAGTTCAGCGCACCTGAGAATATTGACGCAACATTTTTTCCAACACACATTCGAGCCAGCACAACACTTGTTGAGCAACACAGTGGAAGTTCAACAAAAAGCTGGAAAAACACGTTGAGTAACTATTCTCGGTGAACAGCTGATGGCAGTGTCAAAGGTGTTGCGTATGATTTGCGAGCGCGAGCGGCATGCCGTCCAGTGACTGCCGTGTGTGTCCACCAGTGTCACCTTAGCAGGCGTGTATTTCAGCGTCCGGCAGCGGTGTCGCCCGTGCGATGTGCGACCGTGAACGTGCGCAGTCGTGGACGCACAGTCTCTGCGACCAGCGGCCTCAATCGTCCGCCAGCGCGACTGCCGGCGTGCCGCTGCGCCCCTCCGAGGTGCCCCACCTGCACCGCAGTCAAACGCCGCAGCAGACGCGCCGTCCGCCGCCGATCATGAAAACCGCGGCCGACTTTGCGCAGGCGGACGCCGAAGCGGCCGCGCAGGCCGCCAACGCCGGTGGGCCGTTCGCCGCGTTGCTCGCGAGCCCGGCGTTCGACCTGCGCCGCATGCTGCGTGTCGACTCGGCGTGGTCGCTGCTGAAGTGGAGCTCGATGACGCCGGGCACCAGTCACGATGATGTTTCACTGTTGGCCTCCACCGGCGATGAGCGCAATGCTGCGGCGGACACGCAGTCGGCGCCGTTCGTACGGTGCACGGTCAATGCACGCCACATGCGCAAACAGATGAGGATGTGAGTGCTGAGTGGCTGGTTTTCAATTGCGCAGGCTGTCACGGTGAAGAAAACCTGCGTCCGATGGTGCCTGCTTCGCTGGGGTTTTCAGGCGGAGTTTTTGGGTTCCATTCTCTTTCTGTTATGTAACCACCGAAGTTTCTGTTTCCAAAAAACGTCCAGTTTTCCAGACACTATCGTAAGTCACTGACACGTTGTACATGCACAAGTTGCATTTCCTTTGTTGCAACTGCCACACTGCATCCTTATCAAAACATCAGCGCCACATCACGTCCGTCCAACACTTTATTCACACAGCTTGCACGTCATCACAATCTTGTTGTTCATATGATCTGCAGATGTGAATGCAGACTGTATAAAAACGGAGAAGCCTCGGAATATGACGAAGCCAGCAAAGCCTCGTATTGTGCTCATTAATTGAAGTGCTCAATCAGCAAACATGCGCCCTGCTCTTGCACCGCAGCTAACATTAGCCTCACTTTCCAGCGCGCTGCTGTTTGTCTTTCTGCAGACGTGCTTCATCTTTTCAAAATAAGACACTATTCAAATCCGACGTTAACGTTAACTCGACTGCAAGTAACGGTTTTTTTGGTTGAGTAATAAAATACATCCCCAATCGTTACTTTTGTTTGTACCAAGATTCAATTTACTCGCACGTGCACAAAAGCTCCATTGACACAAGTCAGAGCGGCAACGACGACAAGACACTGACTCACTCCAAGGATTTTCACGAAAGTGCACCGATTCAATTCATTCTCAACGACGCTGCCCAAACGTCACTCTGTGCTCATTCGGCCCAGTCATAATTAATTCATGGAAAGTCTCGTGGCCTGTCTTCGCAGTGCGATACATATTTTGGCATCATATTTCAGAGCAGCACAGCAGTAGCGACACCAGATTTTGTCGGTGTGAGTGCACAGTGCACAGTTCTCACGTTGTATTTCCGTCTTTGAATGTGCCGATCATGTACGTATGTGTACAGTATGGGGCAAACATCTGCTACACGTGTTGGACAGCGCGCTGAAAACGCAGTACCATTGGAATTAATGAAAATCTTATGAATACGCCATTTCTTTACCGTTTCTGCTGCCAGAATTATGCCAAAATTGCTTCGTGCATTTGGCGATGCCAGGTTAAAGGTGGAAATCACGCAACGGCTGGAGGCATTTGCACGACTGTGAGTGTCGTTGTTGAGAAATGTTTTGTCTCAAACTATTATTCCCATTTATTTCATTAGTTTCGTTGTTCTTCTATAGACATATTTGTTTTTCTGAAATCCAGAGCTCTTGCAATTCGGATTGCGATGTTTTGTTGCATGCTTTCAAAATATTCTTGTAACAGATAACACAACAAAGCGAACTAACGGTATTATTGATGCCGTCTATCTAATGTTCATTTCCTTTGACTATTTACTATTTGACTATCTGTTCAACCAACGGATAGCTACTGTTACTGTACAACTTTTTGTTTTCCTTATTGATTGTTTTCATCGTTAATCAGATTGAAAACCTATCTTTCACCATTGAACTAAAAAGGTACTGAATTACAAAAAAATTGTGGTCGGTAGAAATAATTCACTGCAATAGCCGACCTCCAGTACGGTCAAGTTATGAGTTACCTGTGTCTATTTGTTCCTTAATTGCACAAGCACAGCTGCGATCCACTCTGTTGGACAGACAACCATCGAAACAGTCAGCGTAAAGCTTCGTAACAAATTTGTACGTCGGGGAAGGGAGGGATTTTAATTAAACTACGCACATGGATGTGTGCAGGTCGGCCGATAATATAATAAATGCCTTGGTGACCGCGCGCGCAGTCATGCGGTTAAAATTTTTTCACACAATATTCATTGAAAGCAGCGCTAGAAATTGAAAATATGCATCTCTGATAATCATTTCAATGTTTTTGTGATGCTTGTTTTCAGAAAGCATCTACGAGCCTATAAAACGAGCCTCCACAATACTATAAATGTTAAACTATTGTCTGTTGATTGGGCATAGCGGTGGCATCAATTGATTTCATTTTTATCCATTTCCCACTTTCTCATGAGATGCATAGTCGACCTTCAAGAGAGAAGAGCTTGTTTGAATGCATCGCTGATTAGATGTTTGGAAAAGAGCACTGCCTATAACTTTCAACAGGTGCTAATTTTTGTTGCCCGGAAGGGAAAATACAGTGCAAGTGCAATCAACCGAGATACAATATTTTAGTGTCATTTTCCTTCACTGTGGCAGTTCTGAAAGCTGTCTGTTTTCGTCGATCAGAACAAATGGATGCGTTGCTTATATTTACTATACATTGTACATCCAATTTTCAATGATTTGCATGATTCAGTGGTGTTAGAAACACAAACACACAACCATACAAACACAAAGTACGGTATTGATTACAAATCTGTTTTCGTCGCTTTCGTGTTTCGGTTTCATTTTCCGACGTACACATTTTGCCCCCGGTCTGTGTTGGTCGTTTTGTCCATTATGGTTCATTTGTTTTTGCTTCGTTTCGTTAGAGAGCTTTGCAAGCGGAAACACTCGCTGCTTCGGTTGTGAATTATCTGTTGCGTAGTGTATCTTTGACATTTTCAACCAACGAAGCCATCATCGTGCTCTTGGTGTTAAAATCATAAGAAACATCACTGATTCTTGATAGCACCGAGAAACAATCATGCCAGTGATGTACCGTATTGACAGTATCTGCAAAACCACCGAGTAAGTTCGAAATAACCCGATTATTGCTCCTAAACGAGCGGAAGAACGTTCTAGCTTTTTAACTAATCAATTTTCCATAAAAATTTTAGGGTTCAAGAGACGGACGCGTGTTTCTTCGAGAATTTCGGCGGACTTGGCCAAAAACTAGAGCAGGATAAACATGAATATATCAATCGAAATGTAAGTTGGCTGGCGTTTTTCAAACAAAAACCAAAGTAAAAACTCGAAGCTTAGCTTGATTGAACTTTCAGCTAACACGACGACGCAGGGGCAGCGCGCGGCGTCTCAGTTTTCAGTTGTCCAGGTTTCAGAAGCCGAACGACAGACTGGTCTGTGAACTGGATTGAGAAATAAAATTTTATGAACCTGTACCTTTTCAGTTTGTATGTATGATCTTTTATTTTGGTCCCGCAAATCAATGCGCCCATGGGTAGGCACAGTTGCATGCAGGTCGCGGGAATTCAAAATTGGCCAAGTGATCTGAGTCCCCTAAATAGGGCCGAGTCACTTAGGTGATTTTGAATTGCCACATAAAGATTGAAACTAGTTTTCTTTTCACGTCTGCACACGCATTCAGTCGCAAAACTTAAAAAATTGATATAGATGAAAAAAATTATAAACACTGGGCAAATCCAATAGGAATTGAATCCACTTTGTCTTCGAACATAAAAGTTAGATCTGAACCTGAAGTTTCAGGGTGTTTGGGTTTGACCAGTGTGTTTGTTGTTGAGTTCATCCATTTTTACTCTCATCCATTCTTCAATTCAACCCAAGACCCAACCCCTCTCCCCCAGAAGTTTCACTGGTCCGATGTTTTTTTCGATTTGTTTGTTTGTTTGTTCATTCGATAAAATCGAACAAATAAACAAACGAATGCAAGTGTTCATTCATGAACTGAATGAATTGAGTAGTACAGTAACAGACATGATCGACAATCAGACGTCAAACCAACCTGATATTTTATGCTCAGACTAACATTTTGGATAGGATATCAAGCGATCGCCACATGATGGGAAAAAGTGGCGTCTTTTTCAGTCAAGACAAGATAACTGTTATTATTTCAGCGAGAAGATTTATACATCGAGGTGCTATACACGATTTGCCACCAAGTTGGGGTCGGCAGTCAGCCGACCACTAAAACTGATCACCTATTCGACTACGTCACTGCTGCTTTTCACATTCCGCCTGATCGGCATGAACGCCTACTTGAGGCTGCAAAAGACGAAAAGGTATGGCGTTTCACTTTTTCAGAATTTGGGTTGACTGAAAGTTTCGGTTCACATATTTGTTTTAACACTTGCAGCCTCCCGTTATTATTCTCAATGTGATCGTCTGTGAAGCTCGCGATTTGGTCGCCAAGGACGCAGATGGTGGGCAGTATTTTTGTGTTCAATGGTTTTTTAGCACAAGTTTTTTTGTTTATTCAAAATACAATACAGTCGAGCTCTAAATTATGGACAATCAACTGATTGGTTTGTGATCACGTGATGCATGCTTTCTGCGCAGGCATTGCTGTGGAGGCGGAGTTTGGGTTGCACAGAAAGCATGCGTCACGTGTTCACCAACCATTGCTTATAATTTAGAATTCGACTGTCAGTCAATATGATATTGTTTTATTATGTTTTATTGATATTTTTTCCATTTTGCAGGCTTCAGCGATCCGTATTGCATGCTGGGCATTGTTCCAGGTCAACGGGAATGCGAGCTCCAATTGCAAACAACACAGTTGTCTGTGTCAATCAGTGGTGAACCGCAACAACAGCAGGACTCAGGGCACAGTTCACCATCTGCTGCGGACCAGGTTTGTGATCACTGTTTTACTTCAGCCTCAAGATATAAAGAAACCGATGTTTCTATCAAAATGATTCAATTAAACAGACCGCATCTTTTGTTTTTTTTTTCATTTGGAGAATGTGAAGAGTGTTCTACCTTGTAGGACCCATCAAGCGGCGCGTCAGGCACGAACAATTCTGGTAGCGGTGGTGGAGGCTTCTTCAATCGTGTTCGCGGCTCGTTTCGACGATCGAAAAAGAAATCATCACCGACGAATGCCAACGACAAACACAAACAGAACGCTGATGGATCGGCCTCTGTGAATGAACGTTCGAACAGTCTGAACGTGGCACGCAACGAGCTGACGGTTGACGCTGAGCGACAGCGCCGTGAGAGTGCCGATGAACGCGACGGCATTCCAGCAAAGTTGATAAAGGCAACGTCCGTTCAACCAAACACATTGAATCCGACGTGGAACGAAAAATTCCAATTGTACGTTTCATCGTTGTTTCTTGCTGCATGTGTTTAAATTTTTCTTGATTTTGGACACTTACTGTGTTGTCTATTATGTTGTCTTTTATTTTAGGATTGTTGAAGATCCTGCGTTGGATAGATTTCACTTGGACATCTGGTACGATTCAGGACCACTGAAACAAAAATGACAATGACTTTCAAAAATGTTGTCGATGATGATTCAGGGACCACGACGATGAAGCGTCAGTTGTGGATGCTGTCGGAAAACTAAACGAAGTGACAAATTTGCGAGGTCTCGGTAGATTTTTCAAACAGGTCGCACAAAGTGCCCGCGCAAACTCAAAAGATTCCGTAGACGACTTTCTTGGCTGCGTTACAATAAATGTGAAGGTAAGGAATAAATAGTTTTAGTGCTGATCTTGGTTTTTGTAAAAAATGTTTACATCATCACACACAATAACCTGACAGGACGTGACTGCGAAAGGGTTGCAAGACTGGTTTTGTTTGCACCCACGAACGGAGCGCTCGAAGGTGTCCGGTGAAATTTCATTGAAGGTGAAATTACAAAGTTAAATAAAGATGTTTTTGAAGCTTTTTTAATTGTTCAAAATATAAAATTTTTGTTTCAATCAGATGTGGCTTGGCACGCGCGAAGATCGAATGGGTCACGACGAAGGTGACAACATGCTGGACATTCAACAGCACATTTCCATCATACGAATCTTTGTCGATCACGAAATCCGAACGAAATTGGTTCGTTGTTTGTGCCGTTGTCGTTGGAAGTCTATCTATGCGACGTGAAACTGGTTTTGTGGTTTCGGGGAAGAAAAGTAACTAATTCCAATCATAGAACGGCAACGCCAGCCAGTGGAAAGGAAACTTTTCTCATGCGGCCACCACAATACTACACCAACACGCTATACAAGGAGATCTCACAGACGCTCAGCGAGCTATGTGGTAAGGGAAAGGTTTAAACATTAGCGTTTATTTACTATAAGAAACGTTTGAAAAACTGAAAAGCAAAAAATAACAATGTTTATAAATAAGACATACATGAGAAATGCAAATCAGTGAATTAATTTACGATCAAAGAAGCAAGATTATTCAGACAAGTATGTTCAGAAAAAGGGAAAATCAATGACAATCTGTTAAATAGCCAAGCTGATCGCCAAACAATGATACCTACGCCAGTGGAAATAATGTTGGTAAACAAAACAGAAAAATGAAGAGGAAAAAACATTTATGAATACTGCTTTGATCAATGCAAACAATAAACAAAACATAAAAACGCAGAACACTTCTTCATTACATAACGCGCAATTAGGAACTGAAAATTTATAGTTTTTAATGGTTACAAGCGACTAAAGAATTGCGTGAAATAGACGAAACTGTTAAACTATCTACGACTAATCTTATTTATGAATGGTAACCATTCTTATACTAGAAAAGAACAAAACAGAAAAGAGTAAACCAACGGTCAACTGACATTGCCACAGCATTAGTTGCTCGGTTTTACGCCCACTTCAGTTGGGAACAGTTTCACCGAATATTAAGAACATTTTTTTCCACGCGTCTGCCACGCCTTGATTATAGTCACTGCTCAACGTTTCGCGCAGGGTCTCGTATAATGCGTTCAACATGTTCTACAAAAAGTAAACTTATCAAAAAGACTAAGAACACAAACCTACAAATGCAATAATATCCGACGACTAGAATGAAAGTTTTTTTTGAAAAGCCACGAACACTGACCATAAAGTTGCGTCGCACGATTCCTTTGCGTCGATGCGTATCCACCAGTGGTTTTAGTGCCAACTCTAGTTTCTGTCGGTCATCCAGAGCGTGAACAACGGCACGCAACCCGTTCATGTACACCTCAGCGTGGTGCTGGATCTCTGACGCACCCATTAGTGCCGAATCAGGGATGTCACGGAACTGACGCCACAGTTGCTTGTAGCCGGGATGCTCTTGGAACAGGCTAAAAGAAATAAAGTAAGCCACAATAACGCTTGTGTGTATATTTTGCTGATAACACAATATGATTGCTGAAACAAATCAATACAAGCAAAATACGTCAAAGGCAAGAACGTAAAGATAGTAGGCAATTCAGAGACATGAAAGTACGCGTTAAGCAAAACGTGAAAACCATGTTTGTTTGACTAAAAAAGCAAACCTCACATAGTAAACGCTTGTAAAATCACACAAAAAGTCACTGACTGCATGAAGATGCAACTGGCGCGCATCACCGCCTGTTCGTCCATGCGGTCGAACGTGGTGCGCACCAGATCCTTGGTGTCTCCATCTAGTTCGTAAAACTTCTCAACCGCTTCGTGCACCGTGAGCATCTTGCTGTGTTGGCTGTGCTTGTCTGGCTTCACATGCGTCATTTTCGTTGTTAGTAATAAGGTTCTGATCCTGGCACTCAAATTAATTATCGAATTAAGCTCGTGTATTCTTGACGGATTACCTCTGCCGGCATACAGTAGAATACAGGTTATTGACCACAAATTTCACGTTGAGGCATTCGAATAAACCGACTGAAATGGGTAACCACTTTGTGTGTGTAGCAACGTAATCATGAAAAAGGAAAGTATATGCGGATCACCTAAGAATTTTATCAAGTAATTTGCACCGATGTTTGTGGTGACTTGACAAAATTATGCGTTTATTATTCTGCCAACGTAAGCTCGAGCAGAAGTCAGTCGGCTAAAATTTGTTCATAGCTTATAAAGAGATGCGCTAACTAGTGCACTGATACGCAAATCGCTTCACAGAATCGCTAATCAAACGCACCGGGAGTGATAAGCAGCTGAGGTGATTAAAAATCAGCTTTCATCGAGCAATGAGGCAACGATTTGCATATGGTCTGTTCTTCGAACTTGTATGAGCATGGCCATGTGTACATGTAACTTAGTATTGTAGTATAGTGCGGTAATTTAGCAACTACTGGACAACACACACAAAAGGTTACAGCATCAATCAGTACTGTAACCACGACAAAAGTAAATTTTAAAATGCTGGACAAAAACGATTAAACAAGATAGGATCAAACACTGCAACGGACTGATTTAAAAAAACTGAACAATCTCATTACCATCAGTTTTTACAAGTTTTTCAGTCATTGGATTGCACATTGTTGGTTGCATTTCTACGACGCGCTCGATTACGGATTTCTGTACGAACGACTGAATGCGCTGCTGTCAAAATGGGAGCCAACAACTTTGTCAAAAGATGAGGTTGTACAAAAACAGCTGACATGACAAACATCTGAAAAAGTAGTTGCGTTGTTTTGCAGGAAGACATGCTAGCCGAGTGCTTTTCACAGTTTCTGCAGCATTCTTATCAGCGTCTCGTGACGCATCGTGAGTGCTTTCCACCCAGTGAACCCGTAGCGTCTGCACAGAACCTCGAACATTTGCTTAGGTACATGCTTTACACATGTTTACGGCTTAATTGTAGTGCTATTCAGGCGATACTCTGAATATCGAATAATTACCGCAGTAGTTGATAGGACGTTTATTTAAGGTGCTTAACAATGCTACATGAAAGTGAGCATTTTAAACGAGTTCTTCCATTTCAACGAGAGCTCTATACAGAGCTTGTAACTTTGGTTCAAGTAAGTTCAACTCATTTGCTTCAGTTAATTCTTGAAATACAAGGTGGGCCAGAGAAAAACTACCGGATTTCAAGTTGCTCTATCTCGCATCTGGTTTGAGGTATCAGGCTGAAATTTGAAAACATTGCAGAACTAAGGTTCGCCTTTTTAAATTTTACAATATTTTTTCGTTTGCAGTTATTCGTTTTTTGGCATATTTTGAAAAAAGGGGGAAATTTCATTTTTAACCGAAAGAACGTTATAGAAAGAGTGCATTACAAGGTAACTTCCATTTACTGTCAGAGACATTTGAAACAGTTGAATGAGGTTTCGGAAGCAAACAAACCGATATTGAAGTTTTCAAGAAAAAAAATGTAAGATGACACTGGATGAGTGCCGCCATTGATGGTTCCAAATTCGTAGTTCCAAATTTTGTTTCCTACACAATGTTACCAAATTTCAGCCTCATACACCTTTAACCAGACGCGAGATAGAGCAATTTGAAATCCGGCAGTTTTTTGGCCCTCCGTGTACATATGTATGTACTGCAGTTTAAATGAAATCATCAGCAGGCAAAATTTTTCAGAGAAGTGCAGCCCATTTTTTTAATCGTACCAAAGGGCGTCTTGAAGCACGAATGGGTGTAAGTATTAATCTCATCACAGTCACTTTTTATATTTGACAGTTGTTCTTTTGTTGACTGTTAGCCTTTTTTGTTCACTTTGACTTGTCATATCCCAAATTTTTAGGCTGAAATTGACGACTCGTATGGAGCCCTGGCAGAAATGTTGACAATCCTGAACGCAGCATGCACAATGGGCATAAGCACGTACTCAGAACCATTTCTCAAGTTTGTGTTTCGAGTCTACAAATGTTGCTTCCGAAACTGCTGAAAGAGAAGTTATGTACATTTCAGGGTTGTTGGAATTGATTACTTTACGTTGACTTACATGGAATTCGATCAGTTGGTTTGTTATTGAGCTTTCCGTTTTTCTTATGATAGAGTATATATTTTATTGCAGTATATTTCTAGTTTTGCAGTTGGTTCATGTTGTTTTTGATATGTTTTTATTACATAATGTACATACATATTTAAAGTTTTCCTATTTGGTTTCAGTTGCAAGGTGAACTGTGTGCTGCATCAATTGCCGAGTCCTGGGAACGTCGTTCTCTGGTATGTAGGTATTGTTGGTGCAAAATGTTTAACGTGGTTTAAAGTGTTTAAATGTTTAAAGCTGTTTTTAACGTGGTCAATTTTCCAGGGCTCCCTTGACTTTTCGGATATCACTCCACAAAACGCAATTGTTGCGCAACGGATACTATTGCCATTGTTTGAGCTGCATATGACTTTGGCAGAATTCATTTCGTTCCGATCGAATTGTGACTCAGAGTAAGACGAGATTTTTAAAACGTAATAAGCTTTTTCACTATTCGTGTGGGTGATACTGTAATCGAATTGCAGTTCCGGCTGCCGAGCGCAAGTGCGATCGTTTACGCACTTTTTCGAACGCACCATCAGCACGTGGCTGCTGTTTGCACGTGATCTGCTAATGGCGCGCATTGATCTTGCATGTCAGCTCGATAAAAATGTTTGTTTTTTGTTGTTGTTTTTTTAAAATGTTATTCCTTTGCTATTGATCGATTGTTTTTTTGATGAATTTCACCAAAGAATAAATTTTAGATTGAAGCGGAATCTACCCAGATTCGACAGAGTACGTCATACGTTGATGTGTGCTTTACGATAAAACAGGTAAAAAGAAAAAGCAATGCACAGTTTGACAAGACAATCTGATTGCAAAATTTGCTTTCCAATCTCAGATCTTGGACTTCTGGGATCGTCTGGTGATTGCGAACATAGCAAAACGAGCGAGCGTTAATGAACGACTGGTGCAGATCATTTGTCACGCCATGCAGCAGTACACTGACAAAATGTTCGCCATGTTGGCCGCATGCGGCTTCTATGAAGACGACAACGACCCGGATGCAGTTGACATCATCATTCACCAGGTTCGAGGTTCAGTTTCGTAAGATTTATGCGATTTGCTTGACATAACCAATGGGTGTTCTTTAGTTTTGTGTCACAACAAACGACACGGAGCAAGCGAGACGCGTAATTGCTGATCTAGGCGACAAATTGCGAATGGACGAAATCACGTTGGCATTGGAAAACAAACAGGTATTTTCACGTTAAGGCCCATTCATGCACTCGGCCCAGACGTCACTTTAGCACGTGAAGCTGCGACGCTTTTGCTTCATTCGAAATAAGCAGCAAATAAGTCGGTGAGTCAGCAAAAAGCTGCTCTCATTTTAGGACAAGACGTCAGCGCTGAAATGGCGTTCATCGGTTGAGCACTTGATTGACAGCTGTCGTTCGTGCATCGCTGGTCAACTTGACATGGCACTGGGCCGACTGATTGACCGGTATCGGGATGGATACAGCCGAAATGTCTTCCATATGACTTGGTCTCCAAAGGTACAATGAAATCTCATTCAAGTTTTTGTCCAATGTCTTTATTTCTTTGACTTGTATGCACGCTCACTGTTTGTACGTATCAGGGGTCAAGCCCGATTTGGGAAGGGAAGGTCGAAAGGGATAGAGGTTTGGGATGGTCGAATTTCAGAGAGGGGTATTTGTGCCAAAATTGAGGGGGGAGGGTGTTTTTTCAGGAGGGGGTGGGGTGTCGATCTGATTGGGGGGATAGACCCCACACCTCCATCTCGACCCCTTGGTATGTATTCAAGTTTGCATATGCGAACAGGGTTGCGAAATCGAAGCAGCGAGCAAACCTCTGTTGGATCAGCTTGACAAAGACATGTCCGATTACCACCAGTGGTTGTTGCATCGAAACTTTGTCCGATATCTGAGTGCCCTGTTCAAATGCATCATGACACTTTTGGACAACACGGTCACGGAAAATGAAGGGGTACACGATTCTTTTGACTGTGATCAGTTTCATAGATCAAATGTTGTCGACATGTCACGCATCACTCATACTGTTTTCAGCAAAGTGACGAATTTCACCAGCGCCTGGGCGACGCCACGGCAATGCTGACCGATTTTTTCCACGCTGGTGGTCGAGGCTTGAGTATGGAAACCATCACGGACATTCCTGTCTATCGAGTTTGTTCTCATCCTTTTGTCATTTCAGGAACAGTATTTTTGCATTAAACAACGAAGGTTTTTTTCTGCCGATTTTGTAGAAATTGAACAAAGCACTGAAACTTCGTGCCATGCCGACAGCTAAGCTGATCGAGCGGTACTACACAAATCTTCTACAGCAACAGGTAAAGATTGTATCGTTTGGATTATGTTCAAAGTAGTCGAGATGGTTAGTGATGCGTTTAATGGTGTTATTCAGAATGAGCTCTCGGAATGCAAATATGGCATCTTGAATGTTCGAGTGTACTTCAATGCCCAAGCCGACTTGCTAGTAGTAGACGGTTGGTGAAATCATTCGAAATCTGCTCTCTGATTTTGCATTTCAAAGTTTTGCGCCTGATTGTGTCAAGTGTTACAGTGCTCAGTGCGAAACGTATCGTGCCATTGGATACGAACGGGCTCAGCGATCCGTTTGTCATCGTTGAACTCGTGCCAACTGCTTGCTTTCCACAGTGCACCGTTGTGAAGACAAAAATCGCACCGAAAACACTGAATCCCGTGTTCGAAGAGACGTTTGAATTGTTCGTAACTGCAGTAATATCATGTTGTATCGCCCAGCCCAGACCAAAACCAATGTCCACCAATAACAGCGGCATGTTTCAGCACCGTGTTCGAACACGAACTGCCCGAGTGCGCCCTGATTCACTTCATTGTCATGGATCACGACTACCTGCGCTACAACGACTTCGCGGGCGAGGCATTCATCGACATGATGGACGTGCCCGGCTTCACACAAACGTCCACGAGCGCCACGGGTCTCCAGCAGCCGGTCGCACTGCGGCAGTTCAATCTGATCCTGATGACACCGCAGCCGGACGAGGAGGCCGTCGCGGTGCTGCAGTCGCGCCGCGAGGACGCCCGGGCGAGCGAGTTTTGTAAGCACATTGCCAATGTCAGATACACCTAGTGTGGCGTTTGTAAGCCTAAAACGCAACAGTGGTTCGGTAAACAATCAATTGTGTAGCGGTAGCTTCTGCTGACTTCAATCACAGTGAAAACTCACACATGAAACTAGGCAAACGTCCAAGGGCAACTTGTGATCAAGCATCGAGCTCATTGTCTCAATTGCAATGTTCGTTGCATGTGTTGCGTTCGGTTGTGAAATAAAATCAGAATCATTACATGATGTTTGCCACACATTTCTGTTCTTGTGCCATATAATATTTCAACCGTTCCAAGTGATAAAACTGTTAGAATGCTGTTCTGTTCTATGATAATATTTTCTGCGATGCAATTTCCGGGTTTTCAATGACGGTTATCGTTTTTCATTTTTTGAAATTATTTTTTTTCAGTGAAAAATGACTATTTGCTGTACTACTTTTTTCCAGTTGCCACAACTGTCTGTTTTTTTTGTACATACACCCACATGTACATATTACTTTCTGCTGTGATTATTGTTTGTTACACCACGGATTGTGTCAAAGGATGTTGTTTCCCACAAGACTTAAATACAAAAGACACAATCTCTTCAACCTGTTAAAAGTAACGGTATTGTAATGTAAAGTGAAGGATGTTTTCCGCGCTTTCACTCTGTTAAGCTCTCATTACAATCGGAAGTTGTATCACAACCAACCACAACCTCAGTCCAACATAATTTTTTTTCAGATCCTGTTTGTTCAGATGAAATTCACAAAATACAATATGCCATTCATTATTCCACTGTGTTGACGGAGAATTACAATTTCCTTGGTTCGAGAATTACATTGAGTCACATTCGTGACCAGATTTTCTATTATCAACTCAATTCCACACACAAAAATATCCAATAAAACGACAATTGCATGCTGACGAGGTGACTTTAGCTTCAGAATCACGAATAGTATTGTTTGCCACGTGTAAAGAAAAAAAACAAAGCTTTAAAAAACTTACAACCGAAAATCAATCAGACCCCTTCAGTCATACAATATACCACTATGCACATAAACCGTCAGACATTCCCCATTGGTGACACAGACACAAGCTGCTACATGTGTACGTTTTCAACTCCGGTTGGCAAGTCAGTGAACAGACTGGAGCAGTCTGTAACACCAAGCACACTGCAATAAACTCCCAGGCAGCATTAGCGTTCAATGCTTACGAAGAGTCCCCATCATTTGCAAGCGTCGTATGTGCACAGAGAGCGAGCTTGTGTGGAATCGATCAAATTCACCATTATTCGCATTGCATGCATGCGTGCACAGCATTCAGCGAGGGTAGAACCCACTGCAGACGCCGTGTGTGCACACAATATACGAATGCGCCTCAGCTTCAACCTAGAAGCGCTGCGTTTGGTGCGGTGGAGCGGGCCGTACGCCCATGCACAAACAAAACGCACTAACACACACAGACACGCTCGTCGCAGATAACAGCAATACAAGGCTGCACAATATACGATACGAATGTGAGCAGTGTGCGCACACAACAACAACCGAAGAAGCAGCAGCAATGCAATCCGAGTGACACACATGCAGGGGCGCATGACAGGCCCCAACCGCAACGTTAACAGCAGCAGCACAACACCGCCGCCGCTGTGCACTCGCCTTGCTGTTATTGCTGTCGCTGCTGATGAATAGTAGCAGATAGACAGACGGTATGCGGTGTCTGTGCCACTGGTAGCAAGAGAAGCAGCTTCCACGTTTTGCGCCATCCCAGGCAGCCTCCACCTCCATCATGTTGTGCTTGCTCACTGGCAGGACTGGCTCGCTCCCTCTCTGAGTGTTTTCGGTTGTTGTGGTGACATGAAGACTCGCGTGTGCCTGCGCCGTGTCCCTCTTTGCTCGCACATGCACACACACACACGCGCAGCTAACACAACCGCCGCGCATGCTGTCCCTATTGCTGCTGCTGCTGCGTCAACGCAAAATCAATACCATTTTGCAGTTGCAGTTGTTGTTGTTGTTGTGCCGTGCGCGTTTCGCTTCGCTCTTCAATGTTAACGGGGGGAGCCATTATGTATGGACGCACGTCGTTGGCATTGTACACAGACACACTTGCATGTACGCAGCTTTTTCGTAATACCATACATCGCTTGTCCACACGGTTGCGATGTTGACGAGGCATCATGGTTGCTGCTGTTGTTGTGGTTGTGCACAGACACACATGACAACCGATGGCTGCTGCCACAACAGCAGATGGCTGTGTTGCCCTCGTGTAAGCCTGTGTGCACATGCGAATGTGATCATCAAGCATTCTCAACTGCTTTCATTTCGTTTCATTCTCTGTCGTTCAACATAATTCCAGCTAACATGCCAGTGCTACTGGTTGTTTGTGTGGTGTTACCATGCGAATGCAAACAAATGTGTGCGAATGAACGGTGAAACAATTGACTTGGGATTTGCTTCGACTGTTGTGGATTTTCTGGATAAAATGCGAACACACAGACAGCATACTAGTTTTACCGATGCATGCAATGACTCAACACCAAACCAATCACAATAGTTCAATAAAAACGAACCCAAAACTTCGCGACCGAATCTGAACAGAAGCAGCCTTGTGCAGTTCAGTAGTTTAGGCACACCACAACACCACACCAGGGACAAAAGCACATTCACTGTGGAAACCGAAACCGCCGTACTCCAGTAACTGCCGCTGTTTGCGAAGCCTTCGAACTGTTCTGAAAACGCACACAAAAAACGACACTGAAAACACCAAAGAGCTGCGAGAACCACGACCATCTCATGCAAAATGTCGTAGTTGGCAAAGAAAAGAAACCCAAGACGAAAATATGCAATCTTTCCTGTAATCCTTAATATTTTCTCAAATTTTATTTTTCAGATCACCAAAAAACAAAATTCAGCAAACGATGACACACAGACGACAAAACGATACACCAGCAAATGGAATCGAAATGCTCAAAAATATTTGAAAAAGAATATCTGACAGATAGACTAGAAGAGAATGACGGAACATGACAACGATAACAAAAATGCGCCAATTTTCAATTTAAAAAAGTTGAGAAATTGGAAACGGTGAGAATAACAAAAGATTTTTCACAAAGATCAGCAAACAGCAAAGAAATAAATACATAACACAATCCTGATTCAGAAACAGGAATGCTAAATCTCGAACAGAATAGAAAGTGATCAAAAGTAGTGAAAATCAACGGATAGAAACACGGTGACCAGACTAAGAAAAGACAAATAAGGAATGTAATGCTCAAATGACCATAACGAACACTGAATCACTCTCACACACACACAATCGCAACATGAAAGAAAATTGACTTGAATATCTGGTTAGTATGGCATGGCAATGAGTGATTGTCCGCACGAACAAAATCGACTGATTTTCTTTGGTATTTGGTTTACCACAAATCTGACAAGACTAAAACCGAAACAAAAAACCGTGAATACGAACCACAAACACACATAAACAAACTAGAAATATCGAATTGGAATGCACTGATAAATAACGGCTGTTTTCAACGGAAAGCAACGCCAAACACAAGCCACGGGCACGGCACAAGCAAAACGAGATGTCGGTGACGACTAGCTGCTTCAAAGGTGTGTCATCGCAGATGCTGATCGTGTAAAGAGAGACGTGCACAGCACAACAGACTAATCACAATGACACTCAAAACAAATTTGGCTCAATCAAAAGCTGCAAAACAACCGAACGGCCAGTTCAGCTCTCAAACGACCATGGACTTGTCCTCGTCCTCCTTGTCCACCTTGGCCGGACTGCGCAGCTCATGTACGAATTGCTCGTGGCGTCGCCAGGCGCCCTTCCACGCGAATATCTTGCCGCAGTAGCGACACGCGTGCTTCGTGAGGCCCTGGTGGATGACGCGCACGTGGCGTCGCAGGTTGGACATCTGCGTGAAGTGCGACTGGCACAGACGGCATGTGTACTTGTTCGGACCGGTGATGATAGCCATCGACGCCGTCGTCTTCGACGCGCTCTCGTCCGCGTCCGACTCCTGCAATGGCACCTGACAACGTTGATTCCATTGGGATTGAACACAATCAACACTGGCCGAGGCGGCAGTTCAAATGCCGGAAAAGCATGACTGCGCTAAAAGTCGCATTGCCAAGTATTGCTGGTATCGGAAAACAGTTTCATGAACAGAACATCAGTTCTTAGTATTGTTTTCGAAAACTGTCGCACAACCACCACCACACTGCACAGCACCCGAGCAATGACGGTCTGATGCATCGTGGCGCTTTACTCCACCAGACACACCATCGTCGCACACGCGTGCTCCACACAGCAGCCAAATGGCACAGCTTCGGTTCACCTTGTAGATGGCTTGCTCGTTGGCGAAGTCACTGAGCGCGATGCGCATGTCCTCGTCGTCATCGTCCATGCCGGCAGCGTGGTCGTCGCCAACTGGCAGCTGCTGCTGCTGGTCGTTGCCGTCGTCTGGCGTGTCCACACGGCCGAACGCGCGCGACAGTCGCACGTCGACCGAGTCCGCGTCGTGCACCTCGGCGCTGCGTTCACTCAACGGCGAATGCTCGTAGCCACGGCTGCTGCTGCTGCTGCCACCGACCTAAAGCAATCGAACATTGCTGTGCTGTGCGTTCAGTCAACCTGCACACACAGTCCGGCACCGACAGTGCCAGCCGACCTGCCTGCACTTAGTCACCAGCACATGTCAGTACACTGAATGCTCTCATTTGTTGGTGGCGTCGAGACGAACGTGACCGAACGAAACAGACACGAATGCAACGAGCCAAGCAAGCGGTGCCGTGGCAACGTCACTCATCAGCGTCCACTCCAGCCCCGCACCGACCTCATTGTCGTGCTCCTGCTGTGCCCGTTCAATGCCACTCAGTTCCTGCTCGTTGATGCCGTTGCTGATCGGCAGGGCTGTGAACGCCATCGATGGGAACAATCGCGCCAGGTCGTGCTGTTGCAGACCGCCTGCGCGAGACGGGCACAGTTTTCGGAATGTGATTTGGCGTGACTCGCAATGTTTCACAGTCAGCAATTCAGGATTATTCACTGGTTCGTGTCCAGGGAATCATATATACTACAGTCACTTGGGCAATTTTGATATTCCGCATCAACTATGCAGCATAAAACTAAGCTAGGTCTGCAAACGCATTAAGTGGCAAAACCAAAAAACCAGGACAACCGACAAAATCTCGAGCGTTTCTCCGTTTCTTTGCACTCAGCCACGCCCACCAACACTGACCATTGTCTGCGTCATTGTTGCCGTGCACTGCGGCTGCCTGCTGTGCGGCACGACTCATCAGAAAGTTGATGCGGTCGTTGAGCGAGGCCGAGTTCTGGTGTGCCGGTTGGCTGGCGGCTGCGTTGCACTGTTGCTGCTGTTGGCTGCTGCGTGGACTCGACGTGCGACTGCTGGACGCTGCAACGACAAAAACCATGCTTACAAATACGGCTTTGCTTGTCAACCAACTTGTGACTGGGCGTCACATGCGTCGTATTCTTCTGACACTGTGCTTTGGGAGCGTCACAGAAACAGCACGAACGCGACAGACCGATCGGCTTCGATCGTTTTGCAGAGGTGTGCTGCAGCGCTGCATTGTCCTTGCGTTTCGTCGTGTGCACATTCGGTGCCAGCGTGCATGATGAGTCTTTGTCAGTCGATGCTGCAATAGTAAGCCACTGGCACTGAACAAACGATGAATGTCATTCGTGCAGCCAGACCATCGTGCCTGATTTGGCACGATTCAGAAAAGTCCAGACATGCACTGACTGAATCTCCAATGAAACTGTGAAACATGAAATTCCTGGATTCTGATATTTGAAGCCGTAATACTGATTGGCTGTATCAAGCTGGTGAGACTAATTCTTATTCGTCAAAGTTGCGCTCAATTCCGAAGCAGCCAATCAGGTGATCGTCCTTGACACAGTTCGGCTGCAGCATGCACGCACCTCCACTGTTTCCGTTCGCCGTTTGCGTCAGCGCGTTCGTGTTGCTACTGCCTGCGCCGTCCAGCCGCGACGTGATCTTGTTGTTCTGCTTCTCGACCAGTTCGATCTTTTTCATCAGAATGTTGAACCACTGCGCCATGAACTCCTTCAACGTCAACAGCTCAACGTGCAGTCCGGCACACTCGTGGCACGGCATCATCAATGGCAGGATGTGGCGGTGTTAGAGTGGTGTGCAATGTGAGCTTGGCATGTGTGGTATGACACGGTGACTAGAATGGTGGCGTTGTGTATGGCACACACCGACAAACCTGGCCTGCATTCATGAAACATGAAACGAACTGGTGATTAACTTGGAAAAATCAAAAAAGTAACATCCATTCAATCCACACCGCAAACAGGCTTTTATCATTGTGAATATGTATACGAAAAAGCTGCATGCTTTGTTCGTTTGACAATGACAAGCAAAAAGCAGACGTGCTTGCTCATGCAACCACTGTGGGTTACCACAACACACATATAGTGAGTGTAGCACGATAACACATTCATGAAGCACAGTGCAAAAGTGGCAACTCCACTCGCAGAGCAGCGCTCATGCTGAAACATCAGCGTTTGAGCAGGCGCA
Organism: Theristus sp. LFF4_11; assembly: GCA_030248135.1. Taxonomy (NCBI): domain Eukaryota; kingdom Metazoa; phylum Nematoda; class Chromadorea; order Monhysterida; family Xyalidae; genus Theristus; species Theristus sp. LFF4_11. The sequence goes on along the minus strand of JASANC010002365.1, from coordinate 25,496 downwards.
CCGAACCGGCCAAATGTGCTGTTTGGTTTTTCCAAATAATGATTGTGAAATACAATCAAAACGGCATCGATTGATTTTCTGGTAATTCAGTCACCAAAAATTCACTGACTAGGAAATGCCAACTGGTTCAACGAATACTTTTATCAGGGTTAAGAATGCCAGAAAACTGCTGCATAACAGAATAACCTTCAAATCTCGCACCAAATCCGCCATTCAATCGACATCTTTCCAGTCATCACTTTTCGTTCACAGTTTGCTCAAAATTAAGCAAAATCTTTCTCTAAACGAACTATCCAAAATCAATCGTAAATTAAAATACATCAATCCCATTCTCAAATATCCATACGACGGTCTTTAACGGTAATATCATCAAGTTTGCTACAGGCGAGTATTTTCGCGGATGGACAAGTTTTGTCGTGCGAGGTAAAAAACGAACTGACAAGAGGCACCGGAAGAAACGTTCGAGACTACAAACAACCGACTGAACTTGTGAATTATGTTAGCAAAAAACAGAACATAACAAACTACAATCCAAAATTCATATCTAATCCGTACCGATCTGAATGTTTGAAAAATCACCGATACCAGAACTCAACTTCGATTCGCCAAAATTTCAAAACAATGTCAATCTAACAAATCAGGGCAAGCTCGCTCTCGCTGAATCAAAACACTTTCCATTAACTTCAAAGGTGGACTAAGCTTAAAAACAGTGTGATATTATTCAAACGAGAATTTACGCATTTGATGGTAAGCACATGCAATATTGCCAGGAAGAAAAATTACAGTATAACGAAAAATAAAAACGGTAAGATCAACGAACAAAATAAAACAACGAATATAGGAAGAACAAACAAAGTTTGGAACTCTAAAAACTGAAAACACAAAATCAAAATTCGAAACGAACAAGTACGAAAACCGATTACAATGTTTCAAATTGAAAGCAACTTGCTGACAACCTGTGCAAATTCAAACGAACCGCACATTTCTTGATTTTCCTTTTCTTCAACATACTCGCCAATAACTCGATGTTAACAACTCATTTAATAGTTTTGAATTAAAAAATCAAAACATCTGACAGAAAAACGGGCAACGAATAAATTATAGTTTGAAGAATAAAATTAGTTGAAGCTTGTGTTGAACTGCAGCGACATAACGAATGAAAGCATTTGGAGAGTAAAAAAAAACGAATCTAGCCCGTAAGGATTCAATTGGAGGTTGAAGCCACGACGGTGTATGAAATGATCATGTGAAAATGGTAAAAACGACTTGACTATACAAAATGACAAAAGGAAGGCAAAAAACAATAAATCCAAATGCAGTGCAAGAAAACACTAAAAAACGAATACTTTAACGAACGTTTAAAAAACGACGAGGAAACACGGCTCAAAAGCAAGTCAACAAAATTCCCTTTATTGAAATTCAAGAGATTTCATGTTAAAAAAAGAAAGAAATGTTTAATTTGAACCGTGTGACCGTGCAGCGAAAACGACATTTTAACGAATAAAATCAATAACAAAGTTACGGTCGTTGGGAAACATAATAATAACTGAACGAAAACAGAATGCTCAAAAGACACAACGATGAACGAAACGATAAAACAGCCAGGACAAAAAAGAACTGCAAAATCACCGTTGCCGCCCTTTGGGACTCACTAATTCACCTCAGCGTTTGGTCAGCACACAAAATTTTTCAGCACCCAGAAAAAAAACGAACCCACATAAAACGTAAAAAATGAAATCATGACAGTGGCTCTCAATCAAAAGCATATCCTGCATTTCCGATTCATCACATTCAAATCCGGGCCAAAACAAAAACAAACGCAAAAAAACAAAAATGACAGATGACAACATCAAATAGTGGCAGTGATGAGCAACAAAACTGCGGAAAAAACGAACGAAAGTGCTCTGGTCAAGCGGGTGCCCCTCCCATGATTCCCATTGGCGGTCCGTGTGGCTGGCTTCCATTGTGCTGCAGTGGCGGCTCACAGTAGACGATCGGCGGGTAGACGCGCACGGGCGGGTCGATGTGCTCGTGCGGCTGCTGGCCGACCTGGATGCACTGCATCAGCAGCTGCACGTTACGCATCAACTTGCGGTGCATGCGCAGCGAGTTAGACGTGCTGTGACACACCTGCAATCAGGGGCGCCAAGTTGCAAATATGCGCTGCACTTTTGATTGTCAACCAGGGTTGAGTGCTCAAGTGCACTCAATAAATCAAGCAACTGTTTGTATTTTAGCTTGGTCAACCGACAACAAATGCAAAAGAGGGCTGGCCTCATCATTGATGTGCCCTTCTCGAACCTCTAGTTTCAATGATTGAGCGTAAAACTTAAGAGGAATAAAAAAGTAGAGACCACCAGTCCCACCAGTCTGACGACACACGACAATCTGCAAAGTGAGTTTTCTTACGACTGACCACCCCACGCCCCACTAGGGATGGCACGGAAAAGAAACCGTTTTTTTATGAACAAGAAACCAGTTTTTAACCAGCTTCTTTTCACGCCAAAAATAAAAAACCGGTTTTTTACCAACAAAAAATCTGAATTTTCGGTCGTCGAAAGAAATCCAAATTTTTAACCGTCGAATCCACCACTTAATTGTGTTATTGAGTTCTGATACCTGTTGGTGACCAGAACACCGTTGATTATTGTTCACAAAACCGACAAGAACAGGTTTTAGCCAGCTTTTCTTGCTCAATTGTGTGTTTTTAAAAATCCAGAGCAATATTCTGAAGCTGGAAAACCATTTTCGAGATAAAAGTCCTGTTTTAAAACCGTGAAAAGAAACCGGTTTCTTTTCACAAAACATAAAAAACCGGTTTTATCCATGCCCACGCCCCACTCACGAACCTGCCAGCACTGCGCGCAGTAATACTTGAAGCAGACGAGCTCACGACAGAAGAAGACGCCCGGCATTTTGTTGCAAATCGTGCACAGCAGTCGTTCGTCGTCGAGCAACGGCTCAATGAACACTCGATTCCAATACTCCATGGTGGTCAGACGCAGCTGCAGCGTTGCGTCACACGCACGGATCGCCTTGTAATACGCACGCAGACTCGTGAACGTCACTCGAGCCGTGCCTGCAACACACAACAATACTACACCCAACGTGATAGGGGCTCGTTTGCATTGCCCTCCTTCGGATCAAGTGCATGCAACGAATGCACGATTCACGTTGAAGCCCGCTGGTGGACTTGTTTAGTTGTGCTGTGCCGATATTTGCTTCAGCAAGCATGGGCACACGCGAGCGGCACAACTGAATGCAAGCGAACCTCTCAGCGGAGCACATGCGCACGTTTCGCTTTCATCGTGATCGATTGATGCGCAAACGCAATGAATTGAGCGTGCCTGAATTCGCGTGCATCCTGGGCTGACACTGACCGAATTGGTACGACAGCTTTCAAAAGTGTCGGCAGTGAACAGCCACAAGCAGCACCACTAGACAACAATGGCAGCAGCTCACCGACGGGGTACTTGTTCAAGCGGTCAACGTCCACGCCGCAGTAGATGACGTCGCCAAACAGATCGTTCATCGCATCGGCCAGCGTCTTCGCAAGCACCAGTCCACCGCGTAGGCCGGTGACCTGCACAACAGCACATGTCGCTCGATTGCAATGACAAGGAAGACGTTGCACTCAAGTGACACTACCCAAGACGACTCTCCAGCTAAAAACATTCTCTAAAATCACGATTCGCTAAGTGACATAGCAAGTTTTGCAAGGAAGAAAGAGTTATGTTCGATCAACTGGTTGGACGAGGCAACCGACCCAGACGGTCTTGCGCACATCGAGGCGTTGGCCTTGCGTTCGCAGGTAGCTGCCATCGGTGTGCGCCCACGGAATCACGGTCACCTGAAAGTGAAACAAGAAAGAAAATGCTGCGTTGAACATTGAAGCGGACGTGGCAGAAAATCAAAAGTCACACAAACTAAAAAACGACACAACAAGCGACAATAAAAGGAAAACTGAATCAAGAACAACAGCAGCAGCATGATCATGAATAAGCGTACGCGCAGTTCGCGGCCGCCCATATGGGGCGGTGTCAAGGTGGCTGCAAACTCTCGCTTTTGGTCGTTGCACACACAGCCACTGAGCAGCGTCATCACCGACTGCACCTGCTCGAACATCACGTACGCGTGCACGTTCGCTGCAGATGGGCAACAAAATACACAGCGTATTGTGCAACATGTCGCACCGAAATCACGTCACTTGCTTTGAAAACACCCGTCTGCCAGGCATAACAGGCACAAGGAGTTTCTGTTTGGTTCTGGGCTGCATTGGTTCGCCTGTTTGAGATGGGGATCAACCGAACAGGAATCGACGAAACTGAAATGCTCGGTTCGCTGTGCCTGACAAGAGCATGTTTTTAGAGCACGTAACTTCAGTTCAGTCCGACACGTTCGAAGAATCCGGCTAGAATTCATCCGTTGAAAAACAAAACCACGAATCAATGCACCGCAACGCACGATCCGTGTTTTCGTCGCCGTCGCCGTTGCGTAGCTTCACCGACTTCAGCTGTACGGCGGTGTCGTTGCAGTTGTTGCTCAGCTGTTTGTCACCGTTGTTGCCGTCGGCGCAGTTGATCACGTCCACGTAGCACTTGCCGTAGTTCATGAACGCACGCTGCAGCGTGTCTGCAACAAAATGCAGTGATGTGCTGTTTTGTAAACACGGTCAACCGCACAAGCTATGATTTTTTCAGTTCTGTCACTGAATGCGCCACTTTACTTTCAGTTTGCTAGCAAGTGTTACCTTCGGTGATGTCCCGTGGCAGTCCGCACACGAACACTTTGGTGGTGTACCCGCGTGGCTCCTCCTGGCGTCGCACAGGCAGATTGCCGTCCCACTTTGACACGTCGCGGCGACTGTTGGCCACTGCTGCCAAATCGCCAGCCGCACCAGCTGCCAACAGCGGCATCACGCTCTGCAGGTTCGCCAACTGGTTGCCTGCGTCAACAACTATCGGATAGAACATTTTGTGCAACACTTGTTTTGAGATCTATTCTAGCTTTTTTTGACGCGAAATCGTGCGTCAATGACTCAAAATATCTTTTGTGCTGACACAAAAAAAATATCTTTAATATTCACGAAACAAACCAAAGGTGAACTGCAACTGTGCCGGGTCGGTGTATCCGCGTGCAGCCATTTCCTGCAGCAGATGAGCGACGGCGGCGTCGTTCGGCTGCTGATGTACGTTCTGATGGAGGCCGATGTTGTGCTGATGTGGCGCTGACACGGTCACGTTGACAAGATTCTGAAAACCAATGCTGAAAACAATCAACAAAAATCAATCGCTTGATTTTAATTGCAACTCCGCTGATTTTGACTGCTGTTGCAGTGTTGTTTTTTTATTGCTGTCAGACAAGTGCACAAAAGCAGATGGGCTGATAGCACATGAGCATCAGCCAATCAGCTGGCTTCATTCGCAGCGCGTTCGCACGCCAGCCAATGACGAACATTCAGGTTGTGCTGCGATGCGACCGCTGCTGCAGCGGCACGCCACTGGTGCTGCTGGCTCGCAGCTGCCTCCAACATCGCGGCCACTTGTTGTTGCTGTTGCTGCTGCAATGAAACGTTGCTTGTTGTTATCTGATCTGTCACAAAGGAGTGGAAAAATCAGTCTTTGACTGTCCATCGTCACAAAAAGCCACGTTCACATGATGCATGTGAAATTCAATGAACGACCTCACGCACCCAGTGGTAGTATTGCTGCATCTGCGGCGGCATCGGCACGGCACGACTGATAGCAGCGGCGGCCGCTTGCTGTTGCTGGTGTTGCAGTTGACGACGCTGCTGTGAACGAAACAACACTCGCCTTGTGGCACGCACTGACAATGAACACACCCGACAGCCATCAATGCATGCACAAAGCCATTTGCTTAGACGTGCTTGCCAGTTTGGAGGAGTGCTTCACCAATCAATTGTACCGTGCAGTAAAACTGTAAATAAATTACAAGCTATCAGCTGATCGACTACTTTTGAACACAGCTGAGGCCGTTCCAAACAGCTCGGTGCAATCAGTGTGACAGAATGCATTAGTTTTGAGCGTGCTAGTGTTCACCTGATTGTGCTGCTGCTGCGTGAACTGCTCCAATTTTTGCAGGTATTGCTGTTGTGCGAGGGTCACCTGAGCGTGAGTGAGCCCGAAACGATGCGACTGGCCAGCCGCAGCGGCCGGTTGCGCTGTTGCCGGGTTGTGATTGAGCAGCGGTTGTTGTTGTTGCGGAGTCCATGGGGCACCGGCGTTGACGTTGAACAGACCGCCCTCTTGCGATTGGCACTGTGGCGGGGTGGTCTGCAGGTGTTGTTGCTGCAATGCATCCTTGATTGATGTATTCAATGTATTGGTCGTATCACTGAAACATGACCAATTAGTGTGATTTTGCGATTTGGCCCGTAAACCGTTCGACAAGTGGCCAGACCAGCGCACAGTCTCAACAGTAATGCGCGGGCGCCAAAAGGTGGCCATCAAGGCCAAGGCAGCCGCATACGGTGATGCCTGTGTGAGCGCAAGCCATGCGCGCCAACCTGGTGCGCCCGTTGCTGTGCGTTGGTGATGTGCGCGAGCGCAGCCGAGTGAATCTGCGTCAAGTGCTGCGTCGGCTGCGTGCGCTGCGGGCTGCCGCGTGTCGGTGTGCCGCCGACCGACGTCGTGTCCGCGCCACTGTCCGACTTTGACGGCGACTGAGACGACTCGTGAAACGCACTCGCAAAGTCCAGCTCACTGCAACGCACGGACGCAGTAGTCAATTGGTTGCACCAGACCAGAATCGGTGGACTGGTTGGTCAAGCCAAGCACAACTGTGTTACCAGCCAGTTCTGCAAGGCCACCACAATTTTCCCACCTTGTCCAACGAAACTTTCCCCAACGAACACCAAAGCGATGACGCACTGTGCGCCGGTGGCGTGGCGGTGCATGTTGTTGTGCGCACGCACGGGCGTCACCGCCAGCTGGGCGGCAGCACGCGGCTGCGCAAGGCACGTCGACTCGCTGGCTGCGGCCGTGCCGCCGCTCAACATGGACAGCGGCGACGACCGTTGTGCTGCTGCGTACAGACTGGCAAACGCAAAGCCGCTGCCGCCGTCGGTGTCGACGCCAAACGGCGCATTGCCTTCATTCGCGGAACGAGCTTGCTGCTGCTGCAGGCCGCAATCGCTGCCGTCGCCCAGGCCGCCAGTGTGCAGCGCGTGCGAGTGCGACGTCGCCTGCTCTGCAGTGCACGGGGCTGGACAGTGCAACACAGTCGGTAAAACCACTTCGAAACACAGCAATTACCAAAATTTTAGAACGGTTTTGGAATACATGAAGTTCGCTGTTTGCGGTTTCGCCAGGTAGACGCATACCGCGGTCGCGGTGCCTCCTGGCTCGTCAGTGCGACGGACACCAGGCAGAACTGCCGAAGGTGTCTTACCGAAGTTGCTCAGGAAGAAACCAACTTAACACAAATGTTTGTGTGCGTCAAATGCATGGTTGTGTGAGACACACAGATTGGCGACTGCTTGGAGCGCGCCGTGCAGCAACCGTCCAGTCTCCTGCACTATCATCGTCTGTGACTCTTTACAACTGCACCTATCCCAATTCCCATCCCAACAAGGCATATGTGCAATGTCCAATGTCTCAAAGGGTTCGTCTTCAATTTTTGAAAACTGAGATTCAAAAACCACAAGACAATGAGAATCAACAGGCAATAGAATGATAATCAGGAGGCAGTGATCACGAAAACCTCGATTCGACGTCAGCGCCGAGAGAAGATTGTTGCTGCTGTTGCTCAGCGGATGACCAGAGCGCAACGGAAAACTGTTTTCGGTTTGACCGCTGATCATCATGTTCTGCGTTGGAAGTTGATCCACTGATTGTACAATTTCGTCAATCATCGTCAGGCGTCAATATCAAAAATCAACACAAAAATCATAGAACGCACCGACAATGCTGATTCCATTCGCGACAACTCAGGACCTTGCCACATGTTTTGTGTTCTTTGCTCTGATTCTAATTCCATCGACCGGATAATCAATAAAAGAACCACCTGACCTCTCTATCTCTCGCTCGCAGCAGCAGCCGTAAAAACAAGACTCTTAAAAAAGTAATTCAATCTTTTGAGTTTTGAATGACACCGGTTTGCGCAGTGCTCTTTGCACCTCAGTTTAGATTTGTATGCATTCTTGAGTGATTTTTTTTTGTTTTTTTTGATTGGATTTTTCTTGCAATGACTCAGGTCAGGATTGTTAAAAAAATCGTCATTTTTGTTTTTTTATTTTTTTTTATTTTAAAAATTAAAGTTGTGCTAAATCAATCAGGGAATCCGAAGAACGACATTTGATGTGCAAACGCCTCCCCGATCCGAATGACTCTGCCTGGTATGGCACTATGGCAGGCGGAACTTTCCAGTTTGCCAGTGACCTCATCTATCCCTTTTCTGAACCGATATCGCAGTACCGTGGGCGGGGGGGGGGGGCGGGGGGCATAGTTGTTCTAGGGGGGGGCCTGGGGGGGGGCCGGCCCCCCCCCCAAAAATTTTCGAATCTATCTCTATCAGACAGGTTTTTTCGGCTCAGCTGTTATCTATCTAAAAAAATTTCTCAGCCAGCTATCTATCTGAAAATTTTTGTATTCGAAGACATAAAATGAGTCAATTTTTGACCAAAATTGACCATTTTTGCTCGTAATTATTGAAAATCTCGCTAATTTTAGGTAAAATACGCGTGTATACTTGATTTTTAGTGTATTTTTAGCATTATTTTGCTGTTTTTATAGCTTTTTAGCATTTTAGCTGTCTATCTATCAAATTTCAAAATTTTGACCGGCCCCCCCCCCCCAAAGTCACATGGCCCCCCCCGCGGCCCCCCCCAAAATTTTCCAGCTATCTATCTATCTAGAAAATTTGCTCCAGCTATCTATATCGGCCCCCCCAAGCCCTCGGCTCTGGAACAACTATGCCGGGGGGGTGGGGGGGTACACCCCCCAGAGCACCAGAGACCGTCGGGTGGGGGGGGGTGGGGGGGGGCACCGTCGTGCCACCCCCCTAAAACCGGGCACCCCCCCCCATCGGACCCCCTCCCTCGAAAATTTGGCCGACACCCCCCCCCATAGTTGTTCTTTGGGGGGGGGGGGCTGGGGAGGGCCGAGGGTTAGGGGCTTTGAAAATTTTTTTATTATTTTTTTTGTTTTTTTTTAATTTGGATTTTTTTTTAATTTAAAAAAAATTTAAAAATTTTTCTTCTACTTTGCTCTGAAAATTCGATTTCGTTCTGAAAATAGTCTAGATGAACTCAGCTCGACAACACGACAAGACGCTTCGAACAAACCTAACTTGTAAAAAAAATTTTTTTCCCTAACCCTAGGACCTAGGTGTACCTAGGGTTAGGGGCTTTGAAAAAAAATTTTTTTTGTTTTTTTTTCGTTTTTTTTTAATTTGGATTTTTTTTCAAACTTAAAAAAATTGAAAACTTTTTCTTCTATTTTGCTCTGAAAATTCGATTTATGGCATAATTTTTTGAAAGTTCAAACCAAATTTTCTTCCCAACTTCTTTGTGTGCTTAGGTAAATGTCATTATTTGGTCATTTTGACCGACGTACTCCATGTTTTTCGATTTGGATGACTTCTAGAGTCAATTTTTAGCGTTGAAATGACTTAACTGAATTGAAATATCGTTTCAGAAATCGTTTTCTTGCAACTTAGAACATGTTTTTCAGTCGGTAGGCCATGAGATGAACATGATATCTTGTTGATTGGCGTATGTTATAGGTCTACAATGGAGTTGTGCGATATATTGTTAAACAATTTGAGCGGAGATGTTGGTTAATACCACATCACACGACCGTTTTTCAGATACCCGATAACATGGCCACATGTTAAAACTTGCGTGCTGAGCTAAACTAACGTGTTAAACTTGCGTCTGTCAGTTGCCCGCAACGTGATCGCGAAATCATGGTACTTGTTTTCGATACGATGATTTGAAGAGTGGGCTCTCGCCATGTGGCAGATAGCATAGCTGGTTGAACCTGAAAGTAAGTGTCTTGGGGGGGGGGGGCGACCGGGTCGACAGGGGTTGCCGACTTAGCTACAGCAAACAGGAATTTTTGAACACAGTCAAATTTTGGTAATTTTCTAAAGAGGAACCACTAAGAACGGTTCAATATTCAAGTACACGTGAAAAATTGCCCTGTTTTACTGTTGAAAATGCAACTTTCCCTCTATGAAATGGACATAATTTCAATAAAACACGATTTTCGCTCTTCCCGGATCGTTCTGAAAATAGTCTAGATGAACTCAGCTCGACGAGACGCTTCGAACGAACCTGTAAAGAAAAATTTAAAAAATTTTTTTTTTTAATTTAAAAAAAATCCGGACTTTTTTTCCCCCTAACCCTAGGTGTACCCCCCCACCCCCCCCCCCATCACGTAGGGTTTGAAAAAAATGAAAATCCCAATTTTTTTAAATTTTTTAATTATATCACTTTTTAAGCAAAACCGTCGCAAACGGCAAGATATTTTTCAATGCCTTTTCGTGTTTTGCCAAACGCATTCCGTGACTACAAGTGACATTCAAAAAACCCGAGATGGTGATGCCTCACTGCACGGGTCACGTCAAACCAGACGGAACGGCACAAAGGTTGATAGAGTGAGATCAATATGGTGTATTGTTTGCTGAAGGCACGTCCAATTTTCAATTCATCCCCCGTTGCCGTTCGTGCGCACACAGGCGATACCACAGGCTGACGCGGTCACGCGACTTGCATTCCATTCGCTGCCTCTTTCTTTGCTGCAAGTTTCAATGCGGCCGCTCAATAAAAAAAACTTTGTATTGTGTATTCGCTGGAGATGCATTTTTTTCATTCTGAAGAAACTACTGCGCTTGTTGCAGCCGACCGAGACCGAACCCATCTGTTCAGCTGGCTCGTGCTAGTTTTGGTGCAACAAAAGGCATCATGTACTGCGTTGGTCCATGGTCCATATATAAATAACACTGTATTTGTATGTTTTGCATGACTTTATTTTTTCCGCTCCTCGCGACTTTGCTTTTTTGTTTCGGTTTGTTCACTTTTTTGATGTTTTATAGGCTTTGTGTAGACGTGACGCAAACTTGGGATTTGATCGAATAAAAGTTTTTTAAAGCTCCATATGGGTTCCTATTCGAGTGTCTTTTGCGTTTAATGTTGCCATTTGAACGGTTGTTTGCACAGCAGTGCACAGTCATCAGACTTGCTATTTTCGGTAGTTCATTTCTAGCCATCTTTAAAAGTGTGCTCACATGACCAGTTTAGTTAAATGACAGTTAGAAACGAGGATTTGAGCAGGCGAACTGGCATGGCTTGATGATCGGTCTTCTTTGGATAAAACAGCAAGAGGATAGCACAGGAGATTCAAATGATGGAACCCTCGGGCAGAGATGCACTGGTGAAACTGTGTACATGAACTTTTTTCAAATTGGATTTGTAAACTATCAGTTCACTTTTGTTTCGCTCGTCGTTTGACAGGATCGAGGAGGATTCCACTGGTTACAAGACCCGATATTCGACAAAGAATCAGTATTCGTTTTCAGTCATTTTCTGTCATAAATTCAAAGCATTCAAACGCATAACAATGCGCGACCTCACTTCAAACAGCAACAGTGAAAACGTCAATCAGAACGGCACTGAGCACTCGAGTCGCTACAGCGCCAGCAATGCCGGCAACGCTGCAAACCGACGTCAGCAGCAGACGTTCGATGCGACCAGCCACGGTGGCAGCACTGCCATTCGCCTGCGCAGCACGTCGCGGGCGCGCAGTGAATTCGCACCGATGGACTGCTGGGAGGCGCTGGACATGATGCTGCCCAGTCCCACGGGCACGCCGAACCGGCTGCCTGCGAGCACAAACACCGAGCGAATGCCGTTGCTCGCGGTCAAGATGCACTCGAAGCCGATGGTGATGCTCGGCTCACAGGTGCCTCAATTTATCCATCATCGTCATAGATTCAAACTCACATGTGCATAATTCGTTCTATTGGCTTTACTTTTGCAAGCCCAGCGCGTTTTTGTCTTCTTTGCAGGTGCAAATCAAAGCTCGCGCAAGATCAGAGCCACCGCGAGACCCTGCCGTGCGGCACAGTTGCCCGCCAACTGCAGGCATCACGACACGCTTCGAAAACATCAGGCTCGATTCAAACGGAAACACATGACTTGTGAAATTTTTTTTGTTTTTACATTTGTCTGCAATACATTTAATCTTTTAACTAAGACTAATTTAATCTTAACTTAATTTTAATCTTCCAATTTGAAATACATTGATAACCAATTGTACTTTCTACTTTTTAAAGATTACATTTTGTTATGCAACTTTTCGAATTTTTGGTGTATTATTGTTTTTGTCTGTTTTCCATGCAAACTCATTTTAGCCCGAATGTGTCTCGTGTTCATCTCTCGAACCCAGTTTTTGTGTCTTTTGTATATTTTGACTTTTCAAAAGTTTGAATAAGCTTTTGCTTGTTTACCGGTAGTATTTCATAATTTTGTATTTTTAACGGTTTGTGCGTTTTGTTTATTGCTCACTGTTTTAGTCAATTTTTATTGCATTGTACACAACATTTGTTTTCATTGTCCAAAAATCCGAAAAAAGACCGATAAAATGTTGTGGTTATATTGTCCAAATTAACTCTGTTTTAAAATTGCTTATCTGTTCATTCGTTGGCAATCATTAGTAAAGAAAAATACAGATAAAAACAATGGACTATTTCTTCAGTTTTAAAAACAAAACAGCAACTCCTGCAGTTTACGACTGTCACGTTGTTTATACGTCGCACACCACAAAGCAATTTACAGATCACCTGTTTTTAAAAGGAAAATTACCAATGGCAACAGCAATGACAAAATTCCGAGTTTTTGTGACAAGAAACGTACCGCAGAAGGCGATCGAACTGTTGAAAGACAAGTTAGTTTCATTAAAAAATGAAGAATGTCAGTTTTTCAGACTTTCATTTTTACAATACTAGTGGCTTGTTTCAACAGAGCTTTTTATATTTTTTAGAGTGTTGGTTACCCAATGGGCCCATGACACCGCGATTCCGAGGGATGAACTGAAGAAATCGATTGCAAACGTCGATGCGCTGTTCTGTCTGTTGACAGAGAAAATCGATGCCGATCTGCTGGATGCAGGCAATAATCAAACTGATTCTTTCTTGCCATTTCATCATGCATTTCATTGCTCATTTTTTGTTTTTTTAGCCAAACAACTAAAGGTGATCGGAACGATGTCTGTCGGCTACGATCACATCGACCTGCCAGAGTGTCGTAAGCGGTAGGTTCTTTAAAACACAGACACGTCAGCGTTTTGCATCAAGAATAAAAACTACATACGAGCGAACAATTTGTCAATATGTACACTTGAGTGTTTTTTATCTTAGAAACCTCGTACTCGGCTACACACCGAACGTGTTGACAGAGGCGACTGCTGAACTGACCATTGCGTTGCTGCTCTGCACCGCTCGACGGTTGATCGAAGCCAACAAAGCCGTGCACAGGTTCATTCTTTGTGAGCACAGAGAAATCGTTTTTGTGTCGCAATTTTTAAAGCATAAACAAAGCGAATGAATTTAGTGGCGAATGGGGAACGTGGGGACCACTGTGGATGTGCGGCCACGGCATTCAAAACTCAACAGTTGGCATCATCGGCATGGGACGCATTGGACTCTCGCTAGCTGAAAAACTGCGTTCGTTTCATCCGGCTAACATCATCTATTACGATGTTTACGAAAACAACGGTTACTGTTTCATTTTGTTTTCTCCTATAGCAGATTCCACAACCGGTGAACCTGTCTACCGTTGTGTTGCGTGAACATATTTGCGTTCTTGATGGTGTGCAGCATCTAAACTTTACAGCAGCATCTAAATTCGACGCGAAGCGTGTCTCATTTGAGGAGCTGTTGAAGCGGTCCGACTTCATCAGCGTCAACAGTGCGCTGACGGACGACACACGACACATGATGAATGCAGACGCGTTCGCAAAAATGAAACAAACCGCCGTGCTTGTCAACACAAGCAGGTAGAACGCAGGGTCAAATCACAAATATGTATTGGTAATGGTTTTTAGATTTTCAGACTCAATGGAATTGCAGACGTGAAAGGAAACTAGTTTCAACGGTTTGCTATGTATCTATGGGCGCATTGAGTCTCGGTCGGGACCAAAATAAAAATACCTTACAGAACGCTATAAAAAGGGATCCAGTAAAGTTTTACTTTAGGGGCCCATTGGTCGATCAAGACGCTTTGTACGACGCGCTGAAGTACGGCAAAATTGGTGCTGCTGGTCTGGACGTCTGCTACCCAGAGCCACTGCCTGTCGACCACCCTTTATTGACGTTGCCCAACTTCAGTCTGTTTCATTCCGTCTATTCGTCCGTTTCTTATTTCTACGGACCACATGTAGCTTCATTTATTGTTTACAAAATGGAAGCTCACGTTAAAGTGCTATTCTGGAGACATTACACTCGGCCTATCACAAAACAATGCTGCACGTTTACTGCAGTTCAACTGCCGCACATTGGGAGTGCGACGCTTGAAACACGCGAGGCGATGGCAACACTGACTGCTGAGAACATTCTTGCTGGACTATTCGATCAACACATGAGAGCACCAATTCCATAAATTGAACGCTCGTTTTTTTAGTAGCTTTATGCCATGTACCACGCCACCGATCCTCAGTATTTTTTCACCGAATTATAAGAATAACAAATGATGCTAAGAACGAAACGGACCTCCTTTACTGTTCCAGCGCAATAATCTTGGACTTATTCATATAACGCTTCATGACCATGACCAGAACGGCAGAGACTTGCAGGCCCAGTTCAACGTTTGCTACATAACTTGTGGTATAAAACTCTCGGATAATCTGATAACAGCAATATGTGAATAATGAATGGTTGGGTCTCACTCTGTTTGTTGCTTGCTGCAGAATACATAATTCATCTATTATCATTATTGCATGTAAGCACTGCATTAATTCTCCCCATGACAACACCGCTTCAACCAATTCAATCCATGTTTTTTTCCGGTGCGGTTCTTTGGAATCGATTTTGCTGTTTGGACGGTTATCAATAAATAAAAACACCGCCAGTGTGCGCGCCTGTTGTTGGGTCAAAAGAATTTTTGTCGTGTACTTTTGAATTCAAATTTTACAATGAGAAGCGCAAGAAACATGTGGACCACACTGGGCCCACTGTTTCGGTGGATTTTTCTGTTGGCTCTGACTGTTCCACTGATATGTTTTTGTAAGTTGCAGTTTTCACCTTCCTACAAATAGAATCATGCCTGAAATGCCCAAAGTTTCTTCAGTTTCTGTTCATGCCACCTGTGTACCGGAGACGGATGTGTTCTATTCATTGATAAACGATGCGTCTCCAAAGTATGCAGTCACTGTGTCTGGCAGTGCCGCAACACTGGCAGCATTTGCAAGCACCGATTCGCAGCTGTTCAAATTTGTGGCGCACGACACACTCGCAGATGCATGGAAACACGTGTCCCCGAAAACTGATGTTCGTTCAACACGCTTTGGAGGAACTGCAGTTCAAAAAGGCTAAAACAAGCAATTTCGTCTTCGCCGAATTGCTGATCTTGAAACTGTTTGTAGGCTGCAACAGCAATGGTGATGAATGGAATGACTGTTGGCATTGGGCCGCTGGGCGGAAACCAGACAGTGACCCTGAAACAAGCAGCAAACAGCAGTGGCTGTATGATAGAACGCATTGATGACAACAACACATGGCTTGCAGGTTCGTTGAGAATAATTGGAATGTTGTTGTGATTATAAATAAAAGTTATCGACTAAAACTTTGCAGACTATACTGACAAGCAACTGAAACTGACAAACGCGCAGAACGCCACAAATCCGGTACAAATTTGGCATTTGAATGGTTAGTTCAAGAGGTTTGCGTGAGTAAAATGTGGCTATCATTTGTTTTTTTAAGAGACGTGCGTTGTTTTCTTTTTTGCAGGTCACTTGCATTGTGCTGGAACGAACTGTCACAACAATGGCACCTGTGTCCAGCACAACGAGACAAACTCTGTTCACTGTTCCTGTCCGGTCGGATTCAACGGCGTGTACTGCCAGAGTGTGTTTACACTGCCAGTTCACCACTAAAACCTGACAAATATCTCTCTATCGAAGAATCGATTCTTTTCTATTTTGGGAGCATACACTAGAACCAGAAACTAGAATTTGGGTTTGCAACGGATTACGTTGAATTTTTTAATTTGTTCATTTCAGATGTTACATGCAACGTATCGAACCCATGCCATAACAATGGCACCTGCATTGACGTGCCAAACAACACGACCCAGTGCAACTGCACACAAGAATGGACAGGACAGTTCTGTGAAACGGCTGGTTGGTTTTGTTCGCTTGCCGAAATGACTGACAACAAACGATCTTGAACAGCAACCTTTTCAGTTACAACAACGACAACGACAACCACCACTACTACAACAACTCTCCCATTTTCTGAGGCGCAAGCAAGCACATACCAAGAGTGCTGGGTCAATCAAACGACTGCAGGTAAACGGCCTGAAATGAAATGGTTGAATAAAAATTACATTTCGCTGTTCGTTTGAACGTTTAAATTGCACATTAAAAATAATATTAATAATAATGGAAAATTTTACATACAATTTGATTTGACCACATAACATGTGCTGTTTGTTAGTCCTGCAGGTTACAAAATCGTGCGATGTATTTCAGCCCGAAATTATCTCGCGTCCCACAATGTCAGCACATTTTGCTCCTGTGAGGGACTTCGAATGCTAGATGACAATGGACACTGCACCATCAGTAAACTGATTCTTGCTTCTTCTTCGCTTCATTAATATAAAAATTTTCACAAGTCTTTTTCTTGCTCAAATTCTACAATATTTTAAGTTTTGCTTTATTTTCAGTCCGCAATGTCTACCAAATGCGTCTGACGTTGGAAAAGCTCTGTCAATACACAATTCAATTTCACAAAGATTTCTCGACCGCCTCAAGCGAACACCACAAGGGTTTGGCTGGAATCGTCATGTATGGGGTAGGTTTTGGTGTTTCGTTTGAAAATGCGTTTGAAAATGCACTATAGTGATTAAAAATTGAAAAGAATCTGTTTTCAATTCAAAATTTCTTATGTTCTTTAAAATCATGCAACCGCAAAAACATTCAAAATCACAGTTTTTTGTCCCACTGCAGCTAATGACCATGCACAACAGCATCGATCTCTCAACAGCAAGCTTGCGCGCCACCATTCACCGTTTCTGCGTTCCCAATCAGCCAATGCAACAAGGCTCCGTGCTGACCAATGTGCTCGTCGAACCGAAAAGCGGTCGAACTGCCAGTCATGTGGCACAGGCTATCGCGAGCACACTGGCCGGCGTTGCAGGGCTGCTGGGGAGCAGTGGGGCGACGGCCGCTGTGGCCGTTGAAAGTAAAACATAACGTTTGAAAAGTTTTGTCACATTTTTATTGTACTCACGTACAGTCGAACTCTAAATTACGAGGATCAAGCGTAGTCGTTGGTGATCACGTGATGCGATGCTTTCTGTGCATAAATTGCTGTAGGGGCGGAGTTAGGTTTGCTCAAAAAGCATGCATCACGTGATCACCAACCAATCAGCTGATTTTGTGTGAATAAAAGAAACGGTTTTTAACAAAAATTTAGTTTTTGATTGCTGAGCTAAGCCCAAATTTAGTTTTTGATTGCTGAGCTAAGCCCACATGAGTTTATTTAAAAAATGCAACTATGAAACTGTGCCATTTTACAGACATAGACGAGTGCATCAGTGCAGCACTGAACGAATGCGCGGCGCAGGCAAGGTGCATCGATGTGTTCGGTGACTACAGGTGCGGTTTACAATTTACCAAAAAAACTGATCAAACGTTATTCACTGATTATGAAATAGAAGGCAATTTTAAATGCACATAGTAGCAAACAATACAATCAAAAAGCATTATCCTGATCCTTATTTTTAGTTGTCATTGCAATGGTGGTTATGTCGATGTCAGTCCAATTGGTAACCGTCAAGGAACCGTTTGCGTTCGTAAGTTTATTGTCGGTTTTGTTGATTGTCATGTCATGTTCAGTTCAATAACGTCTGTTTGTTTGTATCCAGCTGAAAGCAGTTTGTACAAGCAATCAAACTCAACTGAATGCGGTGGTTCATGCACGCCGTGGTGGCTTTTCCTGTTGCTCATACTTTCCTCTGTGGTGCTGCTGGTGTTGTGCTGCTGCACCTGTTGGTTCTGCTGGCAGTACTGCAACCGTGACCAGGGTGAAAGGTACAAACTACAAATAACACTCACAACTCAACACGGCTACTCAATTGGTCACTTTCAATGTGTTATAACGAACGTTCAAACGTTTCATGTGAACGCGATTTTGTCAGCCAAATTGGTAGCCCTGTGCTGTCTCCTACACAAAAAACTTTTAGTTGGCTGACTGGTACTGCGATTAATCAAGGTCGCCCAGGCAGTTCATTTCGTGGCACAATCTTTTTTCATGCAATTGCGTGTCATATTTGATTTTTTTTATTTGAAGGAATCTCTTTCAGTGAAATGTGGAAAGGCGAAGGGTGCGATATAATGGTACAGACTGATACAGATACAATCGATGAATGCAAGCCCACAAGCGCAGGTAACGGAACTAAAATGTCTCGCGTCAATTTCCAGCAACTAAAAAACCAAAATATTGCAAAATTTACGCTGAAAAGGGGAAATTTCACACAAATTTTTGCATGTTATAAAATCATAGTTTCTATATTTGTTTCAGGTACTGCAAGTTTACCGTTAAACCCCGAACCGGATGGTAGGCGAACTGCTTTTTGTACGCAATTATTTATTTGAACTTTGCTTGTTATATATCGTTTGCGACAAATCCTGCCATAAATGAATCAATCAACCACTCATTGACTGCAGAACTGTATCCAAAACCTGAATCCGACGAACCGATACCGTATCTGCCCACAACGGACAAAACAGATGACTCCGACCCACCCGTGCCAACACCGGCATCACCTGAACCCGTAGAGAGACGTATGTGTGTTTTTATGCTAAAAATTGATTTCTTAGATTTTGATAGTCTTCTGGTGGATGTTTCCTCAAACTGAGAAAATGAAGTGACTTGCGCCAAAAGGTTGTCGCTTGCCGCTACTTATGTTTAAATCTGGTTCAATATGATTCACAGGTGACAGCGGGACTGAAGACACGCTAAGCAATGACAGCTGAGAAAATTCTCGTTGCCCCCTTTGACCTTACCGAAATACAGAAATTTAAAAAATGCTGCATGATAGACGATGATGTTGTGATGATTTATGCTAAATATTATGGTGAATGAATCGCCTTAAAACTTTTGTTCACTTCCTTGCTCATTTTGTTGACATCTTGAAATCGCATTATCAACGTTTGTGTGGAATCGTTTGTCACGTCCAAAAATTTTAGCTTCAACTTTTTGCTATATATATCATCATCTGTTCCTTCACTCAACTTTTAATTTATGATTCATGTGAATTTTCAATCTCTGTTCTGTATAAAATCCAAATCATCGTTCCAATGCAATGAAAATATTAGTTTGAAGATCGGCCACTTTGATTTGGCTGATGCTGTTGTTCGCCTTCTATAGTCGGACAGGATAATTTGGGGCATTAGCTGATTTGTGCAAAGTGCAATTTGAACGGCCCGCGTTTGAACCTGATTACGGTAACGCACCAGCTAATCAGCTAATGCCCCAAATTATCCAGTCCGACTACACATCAATTGAATTACGACAAGAGTCGAAGGTTGATTGTTGCTGAACAAATAGGCTAAACAGGTTCCACAACAAATAGATTGCAGCATCATCAAAGACGTGACCATGCTGATCCGTGCCATGCCTGCCATGTGATCGATAGCGAATCAGTGGAACGAACGGTCCATACAAAATCGGTCAATTTGCAACGGGAATGACAGTTAAATGTTGCTGATCAAAAGTTGCTTTATCATACTTTTAACGGACATGACTTGATTCATGCTGAAACCAGCATTAACCAAGCCGCACAGTACTAAGGGCTATGGTAACGAAATCAGGTTATTATGATCGACAACAATAGAATATGCAAAAGCACGTTACTTGACAAAAAAGCACTTTTTCAAAAAACTAAAATGCTGCGATTTTTTAAAAAGTAGAAGCATCGCATCGACTGGTACAAATTGCTTTAAAAATGAACGATCATTAGTCATTGTCATGGTAAATCAATTAACAACAGTCATGGTTGAAAATCAACACAATCAACAAAACAGCTGAAAATCAAAATGCAATGCATTTTTTTCCGGGTCATGGGCACACGTGAAAAAGCCAAAATTCACTCAAAAATAATTGTATTTGTCAGCTAACCGTGCCGTTGGCACGGGTTATCCGGGTAGTCAAAAAACAAGTAAAATATCGGTATGATCAAGCTGTAAACAACCATTGTTTGCCAAGCCAATGCTCTGTGTCTGTGCTCCCCCATCCAGCTCGTTTTTTCCCGGTGCGGTTTATTCCCAGAATAAAACAAAGAAAACAAAACTTGCAAAAGCAGCGTTGTGGTGGGTTGTTTTGTGAACAGTTTTCTGATTTTTTACCAGGTTGACGCGCTGTCGTCACGTCATCGCTCGCGTTCATCTTCTTGTGTCTCTCCTCTGTCTGAATCGCCTGAAGATGAATTTCTCGACAGATAATCAGGTTTCCGAAAATGAGAAACAATTTTTGTTATTGTTCGGCTCACAACTCGGTTCCGGTGAGGCGATCGCTCACGAAATTCGTGAAATGGCCGTTGCCATTGGCTACGATTGTCGGCTGCATTGCATGGACGAAGTCGCTAAAAACGTTCGTTTTTTTAGTTTTTTAAATTTATTTGTACGCGCGCCGGTTCCGGAAACCCGAAGGTACCACTACCAAACTCCGGCGGAGACGGGCAATAACTGCCCCGAGCCCAATTTTACCCTCGGCTCAGGAGGGAATAGACCATTAGATGTTCATTGGTCACTCTAATTTTCCACGAGTATCTTGTCCACAGCGAGGTTCGATCGAACCCGCTACCTACAGAACTGTAGGCCGAAGTTCTACCGCTACGCCATGAACGCGACGGAGTTGTTTTGGAAATTATTCAGTAAACCTGTGGCGTAGCGTAACGGTTCATGAATCATGCTGCAGTTGCCAGTTAATTATTGAATTTACGAATGAGCTGAATGGATGGTTCTTGTTTTCAGTTCTGCTTGAACAAAGAGAAGCTGGTAGTGATAGTTGTATCAAGCACCGGTGATGGCGACCCACCGGACAATGCGCTCAAATTCTATCGATATTTACATTCCACAGACAAATTTCCTGTTGGTCTTTCGCATTTGCGATTTGCATTGCTTGGTTTGTTCTGTTTGGTGTTCGTTTTTGTGTTGTCACCGAATTAAACGAAAGACATTATTTCTGCAACTTTTATTTGGTTTTCAGGTTTGGGCGACTCAAATTATTCTACTTTTCATGGCAATCCAAAGAATTTTGAAAAAGCGTTGCTGAAACTGGGTGCAAAACCGTTTTACGAAAGCGGATGGGCGGATGATGCTGTCGGGTATGTCAGTATGCAAACAGTGGTTTTGGGTCGTTCAAAAACGCTCACATTTTGTTTAGCATCGCAGACCAGACAACTTCACAACGCAATCATATGGAGAGTTTCATAGTGTGTTGAATCATGATTAAACTTTTATTGTGTGTATTGCTCCTTTGTAGTCGACTTCTATTTGATCTTTTAAGTGTTTTCTCCAGACTTGAACTCGCAGTCGAACCATGGATCGAAGGCCTTTGGGAGCCACTATCACAAGCATGTCGTGAGGCGACCAACCGAGCGTTGCCGGTGATTGACAGTTGTAAAACAACGGACGATCAAAATCAGCCAACGAAACTTGAAAACAGTCAAACCACTCGACCAACGGAAAAGACAGCAACGCGCAGTTTCACCGATGAAATTGAACGGCTTGTGGAATGCATGTCACTCAGCTGCAGCGTTGTTGAAAGCAAACAGAACGAATCTACTGAGCAAAAGTCACTGTTGCCTGTTGAGCGGTGCAGCTGTGCGTGGCCGACGCCTTCGTTGAGATGTGGTGATGACGAGTTCTGGCATAAAAACACCGATCTCCGCGTGCCTGTGCTGCCGTCTGCGTTCGTGAACGTGGAATGCTGTGACGATCCGGTTAGGCGGACTTAGTTTTGGCGTCGACTGTATTGTGTTTTTCCTCTCTAGCCGATTGATGTTTAGATTGACTTGAAAACAATCCGATGGCAAAACAACGAGCCAGTGGTTGGAGTGGCCAGAGGTCACAGCGCGCTGATTCCTGGCGTCGTCCTGTCCAATCGTCCGTTGACGTCGACGCACGAAAGTGCGCTCGCAAAGCCGAAATGGGAGATCAAAGTGCAGTCGGTTCGCTCGTTTTTCTGATTTTCTAGCCACCCACAACGCAGCAAACGCAAATGAGCAAAAGTAAAAGCTGATTTTTTTGCAGGAGTCGTTTCCGAGCGATTGTTTGCCGGGTGATGCATTCTATTTCATCTTTCCGAACCCCGCTCGCGAGGTCAACTATGTGCTAGCCCGGTATTACGCGTCGGGAGATTTGTGATGGCCGTGGAGTGTTCAGCCTGATCAAGTGTTGTTCACCGATTTTCAGTCTCTGTGAGAGCGTACAGAATCGTGTCGACTCGAGCGTGCTCATTTGCGGTGTCGATGGTGCCGCCCGTTTGTTGCCCGGTTACATTCCGTCACCATGCACGTTGCGATACTTGTTCACGTATTGCCTGGACATTCGAAGGGCGCCCGGCAGGGTGAGCTGCAGCTGTTTCGATAGTGGCACAAGTTGCTTGTATTTTGTTTTTGTGAGATGTGAGATGTAAATGGTAAGATTAGGGATGTCAGGTGCACCTATGACAGCACTAATCTGTTACCAGTCTTGTGGCTACCGGAATGCTAGATGATCATGCAAGCGCAACATTGAGCCCCCATTCTTGTTGCAGCCGGTTCTGCGTGCCCTGGCCGAATGCTGCAGCGCTGACGCAGAGCGAGCGCGTCTGTTGCAGTTGTGCAGTGCCCAGGGTGTCCACGAATTCACGCAGTTCGTCCGCAAGGCGGCCATATCGCTGTGTGATCTGCTACACGCGTTCCCATCGTGCAGACCAAAACCGGCAACTTTGATCGGTCGGTGAGCTGTTCTGCATTGCGTTTTCCACTTTTCGTTCATCATGATACAGTCTTATGATTCTGTATTTCTCCATGCAGAGCTTCTACCTCGCCTTTTGCCTCGCCCGTATAGCATCTCAAAGTATGTTGTTTTAGTTTTAGTTTATTTTTTAAATCTGGTATCACAACTGCAGTGTGCGATTTTCATTCTATTTTTAGTTCCTTGCTCGAAACGCCGAACCAAGTTCGGTTTGTTTATTCGGTGATGACTTTTTGGAAGGGAGAAGGACGATTTTACGATCGAGCTGGACTCTGCACCGATTGGCTGACAAGGCGACGAACTGGAGAACAGGTGTGCTTGCCGACTTTTACCTTTTGTGCAGACGAAAAAAAAACGCTGTTTGCGCTTTCGCCAGGTTCCCCTGGCGCATCAATGCGATGGACCAACCCCAAACATTTCCACTCAAAAAAGCTATCTTGTAATTTTACAGTTGCATTTACTTTTGCATATTACAGTCTGCATGATGTCTTCATTTTGTGCTGCAGATTTCTCTCTTTTACAAAGAGCCAAACAATTTCCGTCTCCCGACGGACGTCGACATTCTTCGAACGCCACTGATCATGGTAGGGCCAGGGACCGGCGTCGCACCGTTTCTCGGTTTCTTGCAGCATATTCGGTGAGCATGAATTTGTATGAAACAAGTGCGCGTTGAATTTAGAATTCACAATTTTTTTCGCAAATTGACGTAGAGTGGACAAGTTAAAGCATGCTAACAACAGCGGTTTGTTTGCAGCAAACTGATGCACGAGCAAAATGTGGAGCCTCGCTCTGTGGAACGTTGGCTGTATTTTGGTTGCCGACGACTGACGTCTGATTTCATCTACCAGTCAGTTGCCGTGTTACCCGTTCCAACCAATCACGATTTATGACAGATTATTCCACTTTTCAGATCTGAAATGGAATCCTACCAGACTGACGGCGTGCTGACGCAGCTGCACATCGCTGAGTCGCGCCCGCCTGAGGGCCACAAAGGACGCTACGTGCAGGTGCGCTTGAGCGGGTCTTGTGGCAAAGTGTGCCTGATTGGCTGCATCACGAAGAGCGAGCGATTCAGCAAAGAGACTGGTTTGCAATTTCTTGGTTGATTTGACGCAGGATGCGCTGCGTACCAGCGGGCACGAGTTGACGGAGGCACTGACGCGACGTGACGCACGTCTGTTTGTGTGCGGCGACGCGGTGGCGATGTCGAAACAGGTGCTGCAGTCGCTCGTGCACATCGTCGCACAGCACGCACACTCGCGTACGTGGCATTGTGTCGCCTTGCAGCATCACTTCCCAACTGCTATTGAACCAACTGGCCGCTGCTGAACTTGCACAACGTTTAACGCACATTGCCTAAGCACAGATGCATGCCATAGTAGGACAACGAAACAACATTCGAACGCTGTTGTTGCAGAAATGACAACCGAAGACGCACGAAAGTTCCTGCTGGAATTGAAGAAACACAATCGATACGTGGAGGATGTTTGGACGTGACGCGACTTCGTGAATAGTTGTCATAGCCGACATGAGCTGTTCTTGTTGCTGTTGTTGTTATCAACTTTTTTCAGGTTTCTCTGCACACGCCTTACTGTTTTGACACTGTTGTTGAGATTTCTTCATATTTGCATGTGCATTTCTATTTCAACCAACTATAGGCTATATTTTATTGAAAACGCGCCAATTAACTCCTTGACACATATCAAGAGCTCAGAAATCCGATCTTTCTGCTGTAAAACACAAAAAGTTACAGATATCAACGGTTGAAAACCGCGCTTTGCTGTCTGTTTACTGTGACAAACAGGCGTGCGTTAGATCGCGGCCCATTAGATCGCGGCCGAAGCATCGCGGCCGAAGCATCGCGGCCTGAAAGATCGCGGCCTGGACGATCGCGGCCTGAACGATCGCGGCCCGGGCGATCGCGGCCTGGGACGATCGCGGCCTGGGACGATCGCGGCCTGGGACGATCGCGGCCTGGGACGATCGCGGCCTGGGACGATCGCGGCCTAGGAGGATCGCGGCCTGGGATGATCGCGCCAAACAATGCAAATATTCAAAAGAACACTTCAAAATGTGTATGGCGATAACATCAAACATCAACAACAACAACGGCAACAGTCAACTCAAAGTGACTCAACTCAAATTTCTCAAAGTGAGGCTCAATGCATCGCTTGCACCTGCATATCCGTCACGGCCAAAACCGCCTTCTCAAGCTAGGGTTTGTAAAAAACCGGTTTTTTATATTGCCAGAATAAAACCCTTTTCTTTTCCGTTTTAAAACCGTTTTAAAAC
>JASANC010002363.1:0-17945 GCA_030248135.1 Theristus sp. LFF4_11 | reverse complement strand
TTGTACAGAACATAGAGAGTAAAAAATTCTCATGAATCTTGAAGTAAAAATGGAGTGCAGCTGGAGATGATGATAGATATATGGCAAATTCAGAATAGCTTGGCGCCAATTCAAATCGACCAAAATTGACACGCTAAGACACACGGTCTTCCTGTTTTAGTAATATAGATAGATAGATGTTAGCTGAGACAGCCGTTGCCTATCTATACTACTATGAAGCAATGTTTGGTTCATTCGCGCAACCATACGTCGACGCCCATGATGGCCCATTGACAAACGGACACGTCAACGGGGCCGCTTTCTTGAATGAGCGCCGTTCGCGCTCACGATTCGCATGAATCAACTGCAAGCAAACGTTAGCTGGATTTTAACATTCTCAGCATGACTGATTAAGAGCCAAACTCAAATAAAGAACTTACCAAGCTGAATGAACAAACATACAAGGGCAAGCTGCCGCCGAGCCACTACTGTCTCTTCTCATCTCTCAAGTTTTGAATAAAAAAATGAACGACTCGGTGCTTTCTCCAGGAGCAAGCACTCTGATCACGACTTCTGGTTAGGGTTGCCGCGAGACAGGAATTTGGCGAGACGAGACGATACGCGATACGCAAAGTCATTGTACGAGCCGATACACGATACAGCATTTTTGGATTTTTGACGATACGAGACGATACACGATACGCAAGGTCACGAGACGAGACGATACACGATACGCAGGGTCACGAGACGAGACGATACACGAGACAGCAAAAATTGGTCCGAGCGAGACAAATAAAGAGACGATACGAGACGAGACAAGTAATTTGTGAATTTTTTTGGAAATAATGCCTGAGGTATCAAAGCGCACACATTTATTTACTCCGCAATTGATTGCCACACACAAAAAGACACGCGAAAGCAAAAAAAAACAACAACAAAAACTCACACAGGAGAAAAACCAGAAAAACTCACGGAAACAGAAACAACAGCAACAACAATCAAATCAAAACTATGCGTCTGCTCCCGCCGCGTTCAGTTCGTCAAACACGTCCATGAAGGCGAACGCAGCCACGAAAGCTATCATGAAGTCCAAGAAAATCACGATCATTTCGACGAAAGCCGAAATTGTCGGCTGCACTCCAACCAACGCACCGCTCGCAAATATGAAGATGCAGTCAATGATAATTTTGGCAATTGCCGACCAAATCGCTGGCTTCTGCAGATGACTGAGCTTCAGAACGATGCCCAAAATGGCCGACACAGCAGAAGTAACGGCGGCGACACTGATCGTAATCGAAAGCAGCTGAATGCACCAGAACAGCCATGTCTCTGCTGTGGAATCTGATATACTCTACTGGTTTCTTTACGTTTGTTACTAGAAATCCCTGAGACCGTCACGTGATGAAGTACATGCAAGTGCCATGAGAAAATCCAAAAAAACAATAAAATTTTTCGTATCTAGTCGTCTCGGAATTTCTATGTTTCTGACCAGAATGACAACCATTTCCTTTTGCTCAATGGTAGGTAACACACAGAAAGATGAACATTTTCACACGACATGCCGTTGCCGCGAGACAGGAATTTGGCGAGACGAGACGATACACGATACGCAAAGTCACGAGACGAGACGATACACGATACGCAAAGTCATTGTACGAGACGATACACGATACGCCTATTTTGAGAATTTGGCGAGACGAGACGATACACGATACAGCAAAAATGGGTCCGAGCGAGACAAATGACGAGACGAGACATGTCTCGTGGCAACCCTACTTCTGGTACAGAGTAATCGTTGAGCGAGGCCATCCATGTCAATCACTGATTTTTATTATTATCTTCATTTGTGGGCTGCATTTAACGCGCATCAATAATAAATTAGCTTCAAACGAATTGAAAAAAGGAAATAAATTAACGAGTGGAGATGAGTCGAGTTTCGATGGCAATTTAGAATTTACGCAAACGTAAAAACATCGAAGCGGCTCAGCCAAACGATGAAATAAAACTTAGTTGTTAAAAATAATTTTATCTTGAGCATTTTCACAATTTTGATCATAAAAATACCGGCAAACCCAAAAAAACAAACAGAGAAGGCAACACTTGACAAGCGACCTGAACTGAACACTGAAGTGAACAATAAAGTTAGTAAAAATGGACAAAATCCACTGCCTTTTGTGCTGCAATTCCGATAGTACCCGAATGTCGTTTGATGAACAAAAGCATCCGACAAAATGATCAAACAAATCTATTTTAACTGTGATCATGCGAAAAACAAAACGTACGTAAATAAACTTTGATAATATAAAAATAAAAAAAAAATTAACAATGAATGAAAAACAATGCAAGCAAGCAGATTTCTCATCAGACCTGCAGATAACACAGGTAAAATCGCCAACGGCAATCAACAACCTTCTGAAATCAACAAAATGAAATTCAGTAAACTAGAACAACACAGCCAAAGTTCTAACAATTTGCATCAATACAGCCAACAAATGCCTTGCATCAAACAGCATCTTGGACAGCAAGCATCTTGTACATCAAGCTATTCCAAAATCCAAACTATAATCATCAATTTTTGAACAAAATAAAAAATGGCAGTGAAACGATGAGCACAGTAGCACCAGTAACTGTTTATGGAACATGAAGAAAATATAAAGTGTGAAAACCGCATTACAAAACCTGACATTCTCAGTTGAAAGAAAGTGGAGGTGGCGGCGGTGGCTTCTTGAAAACGGAAGAATTGTTGTTGTTGTTGTTGTTGTTGTTGTTGTTGTTGTTGTTCAGGCTGTGCAGCGCTGGCAGATTGTTATTGGCGGCAAACTCCTGCGAAAAAAATGGAATGTGCACAACAGCAAACTCGACAAATTGAAATTCAAATGAGCACAGAAAAGCGTTTTTAAGAGACGAACCGAAACAGCCCAGAATTTCATTTAAATTTCCAGTAAAGTGATTACAATAACACAAGTGCACAAAAGGACGTGCCGTTTTGCCAAGCGTCGACTCACCTCCCAGTAGCGAGCGCGCGCTCGTTCATCGCACAATGATTCAATGTCAACTTTGCTGTGCCCACCGAACACCATTTGCCTGCAGGGGGTCGCCATCGGTTGCACCATGGGAGACGCTGTCACGGGCGCTACAAAGTGAAATCAGCAATCTCACTCGTGACGTGACGAAATTCTGAATCTAGTCACCACGGTGCTACAGTCTACTTGTATATCATATACAGTTAGCTGATTGGTCGGCACACATGTGGTGCGCACGTGCTCGCGTGACTCGGCCTGCACTGAATGCATGCATATGTGCAACAACCAATCAGCTAGCTGTTATACAATAATGGCTGTGCCTGTGTACCTGCCGTGATCGAGCAGCTCTTCGTTGACGAGCTTGACTCGCACGCGGACGCAGACTTGACGCTGCCACTGCGACGCTGCCTCTGCTGCGGATGACCGTGCTGTTTCTGTTTTGTGCGTGCGTTGCCGCCGCTTTTCGCGTTCGACTTTGAATTGTTGCTGTGCTTGGAAGCGTTTCTGCCGTGTTGCGGCGTCAGCTGGTAGACCCAGGCCACTGGTGGTTTCGACGTTTCGCACGACGTCACACTCGGCGCCTCCTCCTGTACGCAAAGAGCCACGAAATCAGAGATTTCGATTTTCGTAAAGTTAAAAATTCCATTTGGTATTTCATGGAGCCGACAGTCGCGATATGCTGCGAAATGCGCGCGAACGCGACAAGCACGCAGTGACGGGCAGTGTTGCGCGTCGCAGTGCGCAACACACAAGAGGCCATGCACTAACGAGCTCTTCATTCGAGTCCGTGCGCAGATGTTTTCGTTTGCTAGTGGCTGGCGACATCGAGTCTGCCGTCCGTTGGCCAATGTTGAAATAATAATAATCATTGTTGTTGTTGTTTGCGCCGTTTGCGTCTGCCGATTGCGGCGTGCTGGGCCAGTCGGCAATGTAGGTGGGCGTGGCGAGCGTCGTCTGCTGCGTGTGCGTCGTGCCCTCGCTGGCGAGCACGCTCTGTTGATCGTCCGTGTCCGTGGTCGTCATTGCCGGCGTGTCTGCAAACAGGCAGCACGTTCCAAGTTGGTGGTGGTCCGAAATCGAGACAACACTCTGATCACTGGTGGTCCAGAACGGCTTGCGGACAAAAGACCGCACGTGCCAAAAGACCGCACATTTGAGATTTTTTTGTGACCAAAAGACCGCAGATGCTATCAAACCAAAATACCGCACGTGCCAAAAGACCGCATCAAAATCATTCACTGCGTACGTGATTATGATATGTTATTTTATGTTTATTTTGTCTTCCTATCCTTTAGCGACACACACGGTGAAACGCTCAGATTGTCAACAGAAAACGTCGTCCAGATCACGATTTCCTTGGCCGATTTCGACGATCGACGGCTCAATCATCTCAGTAGAACATTCGGAACACGACTATATGCAGTTTCTGGTTGGTTGTTGTTTTATTCAGCATCGGTTGTTTTGCAATAAAAAAACGTGTGAAAAACGACAAAACACAAATTTATGGTGATTTTGGATTTTTTTGGTTTTCAAAAAAATGATCGGAACCAACCACAAACGACACATCATCATGTTGCCGGTGTTCTGCTGAATTGATTGAGCGGTCGTTCGTCGAAATCGGTCAAGCACAGCGCCGGCAGTGCTGCGTGACAGGTCGGCGCGCGCGACACACGGTGAAACGAGCAGATTGTCAACAGAAAACGTCGTTCAGATCACGATTTACTTGGCCGATTTCGACGATCGACGGCTCAATCATCTCAGCAGAACATCCGGAAACCGTTGATATGTAGTTTGTGGTTGATTGTTGTTTTATTCAGCATCGGTTGCTTTGCAATAAAAAAGTGTGAAAAACGACAAAACACAAATTTATTGTGATTTTGGATGTTTTGGTTTTTAAAAAATGGTCGGAACCAACCACAAACGACACATCATCGTGTTGCCAGTGTTCTGCTGAGTTGATTCAGCCATAGTTCGTTGAAATCGGTTGAGCACAGCGCCGGGAGAGTCGCGTGACAGGTCGGTGCACAAGACAAACACGGTGAAACGCGCAGACTGCCAACAGAAAACGTCGCCCAGCTAACGATTCCCCCAGCTAACTTTGATAATCCATGACAATTTATGAAACAAAAGTGAGTTTTAAAGGCTGTGTCCACAATCATTTTTACTATTTGGCCGTGTTCCAAATCCAGTGAACCAGGAAAAAACATTTTTGTTGCGTAAAAGTGGAACTCGAACAATGAACAAACGAAAACAACACAATTTATCACAAGAAATGATACGAATGTTGCTTGATGCAATTGTAAAATCGAAATAGAATCAGCGGAACCGACTTGCTAAATGCTCGTGCGGTCTTTTGGCACGTGCGGTCTTTTGGTTCCACACCAGTCTGCGGTATTTTGGTCTTGCGGTCTTTTGGCACGTGCGGTCTTTTGGTACGTGCGGTCTTTTGTCTATGATTCTCCAGAACGACACTTGAAGGTGCCTGTGTTTCTTGCGTTCACGGAATTGGCCACTGGACGCTCACGCAGCGTCCGTTCACTTTACCATTTCAGGCCATCGGAGTTTTGTACGGCAGGGGTGAGTTTTATAAAAGCTCAGTCATCCAATAGTGCTACACCACTGAGCCCCGCAATGAAACTTATAAAACACCAGAGTTCCCCTTTTTTCTCACGCAAACTGATTCACCAATGTCTGCTCTCCAACGGTACATGAGGAAAACTGAAATTTATTGACTGGTGAGTTTCTTCCGGCGCATCATAGTGGTGTAGCACTATTGGACTGCTACTGCTACGCTTTCATGAAAGTGCGGCCGCGCAGGTCTCGGTGAGAGAGATTTGCATGAAAACCAAAAAAAAACACCCGGCTCGCAGGCGCACACCAGAGCAGAGCGGCTGCATGCCGGCGGAGCTGAACGAGAGCGAGAGCAGACTGGAGGCGGCGACCGAGTCGGGCACGGCGGGCACCAGCGAGTCGCTGCGCTCGCGGCGGCCGCCTTTGATCGACGCCGCATTCAGCTCGTCGTCGTCGCACGTCTCGTCGGCCAACGGACGATAATTGCGACTGCTGCACGTGTCGCCGCCGCCGCCGTCGTTGCATTGCGCGGCTGCTGCGAGGCTGCCACCAGTCGCATCCACTGCAGCAGACGGCTTCCCTGGCACGACGGTGAACATTTCGCAACAACAACACGCCATACGTTTGCTATTTTGTGGCATGTTGGAACACGCGACGACACACACACACACCCCACCCACTCCAAACGGTTTTGTCGCTTTGTGAAAACCAAAACGCACGAAACTATTGACGGGTTTATTTGGCGGACGACGCCTTGCCCGTGATCAAATACGGGTCGCCAGTGAAAGTGACACGTTCTGCTCGATGTCACTAACCAGGCAACGAGTTGGTCAGCGCCACGTGGTCATCGCATGACGTTTGATGGTCGTCGCTAGCCGGTGCTGAACTGAACGTGTTTTTGTCGTCAACAACGCCTGAAAAATGAGGTGGAGCTTCTTTGGTACGCGCCATAGTTGTTCTAGGGGCGGGTGGGGGCTGTGCTGCGGGTGGTAATCAGTGTTATACAAGTGAGTTGCGGGTGTTCCAAAACTTAGACCTTGAGAATTTCCGGATAAATTCATAGAGAGAGGTAAACCGGCAGAATGAAAGAATTTGGTGCTAATTTATCAAAAATATCAGACCAAAGCCTCGGTTAAAAAAGGAATTTTGGATTGAATTATTCAACCTGAATTCGTTATGGTCTGACTTTCGCAGCACTTGGGAGTAAAACTCTTCACTTTTCACTACTACTCACCTTTATAAAACTGCTGGGGGGTGGGGCAGAAAATTTTGTATCTATCTATCTGAAAGGTTTTTCAGGCTCAGCTATTTGTCTAAAAAAATTTCTGAACCCGAAAACTACCTGAAAAATTTTGTCTTTAAAGACACAAAAGTGGGTGAATTTTTTTACCAAATTTAATTTGACTTTGGCGCATTTCGAGTATTTATTTAGCTGTTTTTATTATCTTCTCACAACGTGTTATCTATCTATCTGTCCAATTTCAAAATTTTGACCGACCGCCACCTCCCTCCCCCACCAAAAAAATTTTGCAGCAGTATGGAAAAACCGCACGTGACAAAATGGAGAGACAAACGACCGCACGTACCAAAATACAGCACGTACCACGACCATAAACCGCAGATAGGTATAGAACCAAGAGACCGTAGCCAAATCATTTATTGAACGCGTGTTTAACTTTGAATTTTGCTTGAACTTTGAAATTTCCAGATTCAAAAGACTGTATGTAACCTGAGGTTTCTCAAGCTTCTTTAAGGTAACCTAAGACTTTGCAAGCTTTCATTTGAGGGAATCTAAGGCTTCAAAGCCTTTATTAGAAGGTGCATACTTCAATTCCCGCGGCGGAGCTTTTGAACAATTATTTTATTTAGAATCTTCAAATAGAATCTCAAAACATTTAAGGGAAACCAACTGCAGCGTTTGAACAAAAAATTTGGCTGGCGCGCGAGTTTCGGCTACCCAGTGAATAATTTTGTTGCGGTCTTATGGCACGTGCGGTATTGTGGTTTTTTGGGATCTGCAGTCTTTTGGTCGCGAAAAATGTCAAAATGTGCGGCCTGTCTGATGATAGATAATAGTAAAGGGCTTCTATTTTGCTCCAATGCTCAACTCACGTTAT
Source organism: Theristus sp. LFF4_11 (assembly GCA_030248135.1). NCBI lineage: Eukaryota > Metazoa > Nematoda > Chromadorea > Monhysterida > Xyalidae > Theristus > Theristus sp. LFF4_11. The sequence goes on along the minus strand of JASANC010002363.1, from coordinate 10,255 downwards.
AAAGTCGACCATGATGTGATGGCTATTCCTGATTTTTTTTTGCGCTTACCTTTATTGAAGCAGCAGCAAAACGAATTGCCCATTACGTTTCTTATTTTCTTTTCTTCTCTTCCGTTTTTTTGTGTGTGGTGCGGCAATTTGCGGAGTGCAGTGCGCAGTACCGTGGGGGGTCCAACCTATGGTAACGTGGTAACGTGGGACCCCCCATGGAGGTCCCATGGGGGGTGCATTTTTTCAAAATTTTCTGTGGGGGGCATAGTTGTTCTAGGGGCTCGGGGGGGGGGGGCCCCCCCTTCTCTTCTCTCTTTCTTCCGTTTTTTTCTCCTTTTCTCTTTCTCAGCCAGCTATCTATCTGAAAATTTTTGTCTTCGAAGACACAAAAGAGTCAATTTTTGACCAAAATGACTTTTTCTCTTGAAAATCTATTTTAGGTAAAACCTGTCGTTTTTTTTCTCTTGCTCTGTTTTCTTTTCGGTCTTTCTTTGTTCCGTCTTTGCGTCGTTTGGGCGTTTTACCGACTGTTTTGGTTCGACACTCTGCGGATTTTGGCGTCCCGCTTAGCCTACCATTTCCGAGCGTAGGTGCGATTGCTCGCGAGCTCCGATTGTGCTCGCTGCCCGTTTGCAAGCGCTACGTTGTCTGGTTGCGTTCGTGTCGTGTCGTCGCGAACCATCGGAATTGGATCGAATTTCAAGGCGGTATGTTTGTCTTCACTTTAGCATGCTTAGCTGGACAATTAGGACGTTTTGGGGTCAAAACACGAGGGCAGGGCGGTTTGGAAAGGGGTAATGAGGTCACCAACAAATCTGCAAGTTCCGCCATACGGGGTCATTCGGGGGCGCCGCATATCATACAGTACCGTGGGCCCAAACAAATCGAAGGGGGGGGATGGGCCGTGGGGGGGGGGGGGGGAGTGCCGACCAAAAGTGAGGGGGGTCCAACCTATGGTAACGTGGGTCCCCCCCCCAGGGGGGGCCCCTGGGGGGGCATTTTTTCAAAATTTTCTGTGGGGGGGTCCACCCCCCCCATGAAATTTTTTCGCTTAAATTTTAAAGGAAAAACGCTAAATTTAGCTGCAAAATCTTTGAAATTACAATGAAGATGGTCAAGTTATCATATATTCAGCTTATATTATAGACTTTATAGACAAAAAAATCATGATTTTCGAAAAAAAATTAGGGTGTGCAGAAAATTTTGGGGGGGGGGGTCTCCGCCAGACAAAATTTCATGGGGGGTGGGGGGGGGTGTCGGCCTAATTTTCGAGGGGGGGGTCCGATGGGGGGGGGGGGTGCCCGGTTTTGGGGGGGGGTGGCACGGTGCCCCCCCCCGGGGGCGCCCCCCCCCCACTCTCTGGTGTCTGGGGGGGTGTACGTACCCCCCCCCCCCCCCGCCCACGGTACTGATTAGGGTTGTTAAAAAAACAAAAATCGTCATTTTTGTTTTTTTTTTAAAAAAAATTTTTTTTAAAAAAAAATTTCAAAAATCAAAGTTGTCTAAACAACAGGAGTCCGAAGAACCACATAGATATGCAAGCGCCTCCCGAAGACACCCTATGGCGGAACTTTGCAGATTTTGTTTTGGTACCTCAAACCCCTTTTCCAAACCGTCACCATGCCTCTTCTTGTGTTTTGACCTCCAAAACGTCACTAATTTCCCCGCTAACTAACTGAGTGAAGACAAACATACCGCCTTGAAATTCGATCAATCTTCTGATGTTTCGCGACGACACGACACGAAGCAGCAACCAGACAACGTAGCGCTTGCAAACGGTGCAGCGAGCCAACGACGCTCTGCGAGCAACTCACCTTATCTGCATCGGAAATGGTAGGCTAAGCTTTGGACCTCAAAAACTTCATCGCAGATGTTGTCGAAGCCTAAAACAGTCGGTAAAACGGTCCAAAATCGACTGCTAAAGGTTTTACGAGGTATAATCAAGAAAATTTTTGTTGAACTTTCGAAAAATTGTGCCAAAATTAGGTTTTCAGAGTATTAAGGAAAATTTTTCGAATTTTTTTTTTTAAAAAAAAAAATCGACATTTTTGTTTTTTTTTTAATCACTTTTTTTTTTAAAAAAAAAATTTTCATTTTTGTTTAACAACCCTAGTACTGATCATATGTGGTTCTTCGGACTCCCTGATTGATTTAGCACAACTTTGATTTTTGAAATTTTTTTTTTAAAAAAAAAATTTTCAAAAAAAACAAAAATGACGATTTTTGTTTTTTTTAACAACCCTATTCCAGAGCCACGGGGTTGGGGGTGGGGGGGGGGCCGATATAGATAGCTGGAGCAAATCTAGAAGATAGATACTGGAAAATTTGGGGTGGGGGGGGGGGCCGGGGGGGGGCAGGACTTTGGGGGGGGTCGGTCAAAATTTTGAAATTTGATAGATAGATAGCTAAAACGCTAAAAAGCTAAAAAAAACAGCTAAATAACGCTAACAATACACTAAAAATCAAGTATAAACGCGTATTTTACCTAAAATTAGCGAAATTTTCAAGAATTACGAGCAAAAATAGTCAATTTTGGTCAAAAATTGACTCATTTTGTGTCTTCGAAGACAAAAATTTTCAGATAGATAGCTGGCTGAGAAATTTTTTCAGATAGATAATAGCTGAGCCAAAAAAACCTGTTTGATAGAGATAGATTCGATAATTTTTTGGGGGGGGGGGGCCCCCCCCCCCCCCCCCCCCCCTAGAACAACTATGCCCCCCACAGAAAATTTTGAAAAAATGCACCCCCCATGGGACCTCCATGGGGGGTCCCACGTTACCACGTTACCATAGGTTGGACCCCCCACGGTACTGCGCACTGCACTCCGCAAATTGCCGCACCACACACAAAAAAACGGAAGAGAAGAAAAGAAAATAAGAAACGTAATGGGCAATTCGTTTTGCTGCTGCTTCAATAAAGGTAAGCGCAAAAAAAATCAGGAATAGCCATCACATCATGGTCGACTTTATAACGTGAGTTGAGCATTGGAGCAAAATAGAAGCCCTTTACTATTATCTATCATCAGACAGGCCGCACATTTTGACATTTTTCGCGACCAAAAGACTGCAGATCCCAAAAAACCACAATACCGCACGTGCCATAAGACCGCAACAAAATTATTCACTGGGTAGCCGAAACTCGCGCGCCAGCCAAATTTTTTGTTCAAACGCTGCAGTTGGTTTCCCTTAAATGTTTTGAGATTCTATTTGAAGATTCTAAATAAAATAATTGTTCAAAAGCTCCGCCGCGGGAATTGAAGTATGCACCTTCTAATAAAGGCTTTGAAGCCTTAGATTCCCTCAAATGAAAGCTTGCGAAGTCTTAGGTTACCTTAAAGAAGCTTGAGAAACCTCAGGTAACATACAGTCTTTTGAATCTGGAAATTTCAAAGTTCAAGCAAAATTCAAAGTTAAACACGCGTTCAATAAATGATTTGGCTACGGTCTCTTGGTTCTATACCTATCTGCGGTTTATGGTCGTGGTACGTGCTGTATTTTGGTACGTGCGGTCGTTTGTCTCTCCATTTTGTCACGTGCGGTTTTTCCATACTGCTGCAAAATTTTTTTGGTGGGGGAGGGAGGTGGCGGTCGGTCAAAATTTTGAAATTGGATAGATAGATAGCCAAAACGTTGTGAGAAGATAATAAAAACAGCTAAATAAATACTCGAAATGCGCCAAAGTCAAATTAAATTTGGTAAAAAAATTCACCCACTTTTGTGTCTTTAAAGACAAAATTTTTCAGGTAGTTTTCGGGTTCAGAATTTTTTTTAGACAAATAGCTGAGCCTGAAAAACCTTTCAGATAGATAGATACAAAATTTTCTGCCCCACCCCCCAGCAGTTTTATAAAGGTGAGTAGTAGAGAAAAGTGAAGAGTTTTACTCCCAAGTGCTGCGAAAGTCAGACCATAACGAATTCAGGTTGAATAATTCAATCCAAAATTCCTTTTTTAACCGAGGCTTTGGTCTGATATTTTTGATAAATTAGCACCAAATTCTTTCATTCTGCCGGTTTACCTCTCTCTATGAATTTATCCGGAAATTCTCAAGGTCTAAGTTTTGGAACACCCGGGCGGAAGTAAAACTCCTCAAATTTTCAGACACTACTCAACTCACTTGTATAACACTGATTACCACCCGCAGCACAGCCCCCACCCGCCCCTAGAACAACTATGGCGCGTACCAAAGAAGCTCCACCTCATTTTTCAGGCGTTGTTGACGACAAAAACACGTTCAGTTCAGCACCGGCTAGCGACGACCATCAAACGTCATGCGATGACCACGTGGCGCTGACCAACTCGTTGCCTGGTTAGTGACATCGAGCAGAACGTGTCACTTTCACTGGCGACCCGTATTTGATCACGGGCAAGGCGTCGTCCGCCAAATAAACCCGTCAATAGTTTCGTGCGTTTTGGTTTTCACAAAGCGACAAAACCGTTTGGAGTGGGTGGGGTGTGTGTGTGTGTCGTCGCGTGTTCCAACATGCCACAAAATAGCAAACGTATGGCGTGTTGTTGTTGCGAAATGTTCACCGTCGTGCCAGGGAAGCCGTCTGCTGCAGTGGATGCGACTGGTGGCAGCCTCGCAGCAGCCGCGCAATGCAACGACGGCGGCGGCGGCGACACGTGCAGCAGTCGCAATTATCGTCCGTTGGCCGACGAGACGTGCGACGACGACGAGCTGAATGCGGCGTCGATCAAAGGCGGCCGCCGCGAGCGCAGCGACTCGCTGGTGCCCGCCGTGCCCGACTCGGTCGCCGCCTCCAGTCTGCTCTCGCTCTCGTTCAGCTCCGCCGGCATGCAGCCGCTCTGCTCTGGTGTGCGCCTGCGAGCCGGGTGGTTTTTTTTGGTTTTCATGCAAATCTCTCTCACCGAGACCTGCGCGGCCGCACTTTCATGAAAGCGTAGCAGTAGCAGTCCAATAGTGCTACACCACTATGATGCGCCGGAAGAAACTCACCAGTCAATAAATTTCAGTTTTCCTCATGTACCGTTGGAGAGCAGACATTGGTGAATCAGTTTGCGTGAGAAAAAAAAACGGGAACTGTGGTGTTTTATAAGTTTCATTGCGTGGCTCAGTGGTGTAGCACTATTGGATGACTGAGCTTTTATAAAACTCACCCCTGCCGTACAAAACTCCGATGGCCTGAAATGGTAAAGTGAACGGACGCTGCGTGAGCGTCCAGTGGCCAATTCCGTGAACGCAAGAAACACAGGCACCTTCAAGTGTCGTTCTGGAGAATCAAGACAAAAGACCGCACGTACCAAAAGACCGCACGTGCCAAAAGACCGCAAGACCAAAATACCGCAGACTGGGTGGAACCAAAAGACCGCACGTGCCAACCGACCGCACGAGCATTTAGCAAGTCGGTTCCGCTGATTCTATTTCGATTTTACAATTGCATCAAGCAACATTCGTATCATTTCTTGTGATAAATTGTGTTGTTTTCGTTTGTTCATTGTTCGAGTTCCACTTTTACGCAACAAAAATGTTTTTTCCTGGTTCACTGGATTTGGAACACGGCCAAATAGTAAAAATGATTGTGGACACAGCCTTTAAAACTCACTTTTTGTTTCATAAATTGTCATGGATTATCAAAGTTAGCTGGGGGAATCGTTAGCTGGGCGACGTTTTCTGTTGGCAGTCTGCGCGTTTCACCGTGTTTGTCTTGTGCACCGACCTGTCACGCGACTCTCCCGGCGCTGTGCTCAACCGATTTCAACGAACTATGGCTGAATCAACTCAGCAGAACACTGGCAACACGATGATGTGTCGTTTGTGGTTGGTTCCGACCATTTTTTAAAAACCAAAACATCCAAAATCACAATAAATTTGTGTTTTGTCGTTTTTCACACTTTTTTATTGCAAAGCAACCGATGCTGAATAAAACAACAATCAACCACAAACTACATATCAACGGTTTCCGGATGTTCTGCTGAGATGATTGAGCCGTCGATCGTCGAAATCGGCCAAGTAAATCGTGATCTGAACGACGTTTTCTGTTGACAATCTGCTCGTTTCACCGTGTGTCGCGCGCGCCGACCTGTCACGCAGCACTGCCGGCGGTGCTGACCGATTTCGACGAACGACCGCTCAATCAATTCAGCAGAACACCGGCAACATGATGATGTGTCGTTTGTGGTTGGTTCCGATCATTTTTTTGAAAACAAAAAAAACCAAAAACACCATAAATTTGTGTTTTGTCGTTTTTCACACGTTTTTTTATTGCAAAACAACCGATGCTGAATAAAACAACAACCAACCAGAAACTGCATATAGTCGTGTTCCGAATGTTCTACTGAGATGATTGAGCCGTCGATCGTCGAAATCGGCCAAGGAAATCGTGATCTGGACGACGTTTTCTGTTGACAATCTGAGCGTTTCACCGTGTGTGTCGCTAAAGGATAGGAAGACAAAATAAACATAAAATAACATATCATAATCACGTACGCAGTGAATGATTTTGATGCGGTCTTTTGGCACGTGCGGTATTTTGGTTTGATAGCATCTGCGGTCTTTTGGTCACAAAAAAATCTCAAATGTGCGGTCTTTTGGCACGTGCGGTCTTTTGTCCGCAAGCCGTTCTGGACCACCAGTGATCAGAGTGTTGTCTCGATTTCGGTGGCAGCAACTGGCACCACCACCAACTTGAACGTGCTGCCTGTTTGCAGACACGCCGGCAATGACGACCACGGACACGGACGATCAACAGAGCGTGCTCGCCAGCGAGGGCACGACGCACACGCAGCAGACGACGCTCGCCACGCCCACCTACATTGCCGACTGGCCCAGCACGCCGCAATCGGCAGACGCAAACGGCGCAAACAACAACAACAATGATTATTATTATTTCAACATTGGCCAACGGACGGCACACTCGATGTCGCCAGCCACTAGCAAACGAAAACATCTGCGCACGGACTCGAATGAAGAGCTCGTTAGTGCATGGCCTCTTGTGTGTTGCGCACTGCGACGCGCAACACTGCCCGTCACTGCGTGCTTGTCGCGTTCGCGCGCATTTCGCAGCATATCGCGACTGTCGGCTCCATGAAATACCAAATGGAATTTTTAACTTTACGAAAATCGAAATCTCTGATTTCGTGGCTCTTTGCGTACAGGAGGAGGCGTCGAGTGTGACGTCGTGCGAAACGTCGAAACCACCAGTGGCCTGGGTCTACCAGCTGACGCCGCAACACGGCAGAAACGCTTCCAAGCACAGCAACAATTCAAAGTCGAACGCGAAAAGCGGCGGCAACGCACGCACAAAACAGAAACAGCACGGTCATCCGCAGCAGAGGCAGCGTCGCAGTGGCAGCGTCAAGTCTGCGTCCGCGTGCGAGTCAAGCTCGTCAACGAAGAGCTGCTCGATCACGGCAGGTACACAGGCACAGCCATTATTGTATAACAGCTAGCTGATTGGTTGTTGCACATATGCATGCATTCAGTGCAGGCCGAGTCACGCGAGCACGTGCGCACCACATGTGTGCCGACCAATCAGCTAACTGTATATGATATACAAGTAGACTGTAGCACCGTGGTGACTAGATTCAGAATTTCGTCACGTCACGAGTGAGATTGCTGATTTCACTTTGTAGCGCCCGTGACGGCGTCTCCCATGGTGCAACCGATGGCGACCCCCTGCAGGCAAATGGTGTTCGGTGGGCACAGCAAAGTTGACATTGAATCATTGTGCGATGAACGAGCGCGCGCTCGCTACTGGGAGGTGAGTCGACGCTTGGCAAAACGGCACGTCCTTTTGTGCACTTGTGTTATTGTAATCACTTTACTGGAAATTTAAATGAAATTCTGGGCTGTTTCGGTTCGTCTCTTAAAAACGCTTTTCTGTGCTCATTTGAATTTCAATTTGTCGAGTTTGCTGTTGTGCACATTCCATTTTTTTCGCAGGAGTTTGCCGCCAATAACAATCTGCCAGCGCTGCACAGCCTGAACAACAACAACAACAACAACAACAACAACAACAACAACAACAACAACAATTCTTCCGTTTTCAAGAAGCCACCGCCGCCACCTCCACTTTCTTTCAACTGAGAATGTCAGGTTTTGTAATGCGGTTTTCACACTTTATATTTTCTTCATGTTCCATAAACAGTTACTGGTGCTACTGTGCTCATCGTTTCACTGCCATTTTTTATTTTGTTCAAAAATTGATGATTATAGTTTGGATTTTGGAATAGCTTGATGTACAAGATGCTTGCTGTCCAAGATGCTGTTTGATGCAAGGCATTTGTTGGCTGTATTGATGCAAATTGTTAGAACTTTGGCTGTGTTGTTCTAGTTTACTGAATTTCATTTTGTTGATTTCAGAAGGTTGTTGATTGCCGTTGGCGATTTTACCTGTGTTATCTGCAGGTCTGATGAGAAATCTGCTTGCTTGCATTGTTTTTCATTCATTGTTGATTTTTTTTTTATTTTTATATTATCAAAGTTTATTTACGTACGTTTTGTTTTTCGCATGATCACAGTTAAAATAGATTTGTTTGATCATTTTGTCGGATGCTTTTGTTCATCAAACGACATTCGGGTACTATCGGAATTGCAGCACAAAAGGCAGTGGATTTTGTCCATTTTTACTAACTTTATTGTTCACTTCAGTGTTCAGTTCAGGTCGCTTGTCAAGTGTTGCCTTCTCTGTTTGTTTTTTTGGGTTTGCCGGTATTTTTATGATCAAAATTGTGAAAATGCTCAAGATAAAATTATTTTTAACAACTAAGTTTTATTTCATCGTTTGGCTGAGCCGCTTCGATGTTTTTACGTTTGCGTAAATTCTAAATTGCCATCGAAACTCGACTCATCTCTACTCGTTAATTTATTTCCTTTTTTCAATTCGTTTGAAGCTAATTTATTATTGATGCGCGTTAAATGCAGCCCACAAATGAAGATAATAATAAAAATCAGTGATTGACATGGATGGCCTCGCTCAACGATTACTCTGTACCAGAAGTAGGGTTGCCACGAGACATGTCTCGTCTCGTCATTTGTCTCGCTCGGACCCATTTTTGCTGTATCGTGTATCGTCTCGTCTCGCCAAATTCTCAAAATAGGCGTATCGTGTATCGTCTCGTACAATGACTTTGCGTATCGTGTATCGTCTCGTCTCGTGACTTTGCGTATCGTGTATCGTCTCGTCTCGCCAAATTCCTGTCTCGCGGCAACGGCATGTCGTGTGAAAATGTTCATCTTTCTGTGTGTTACCTACCATTGAGCAAAAGGAAATGGTTGTCATTCTGGTCAGAAACAGAAATTCCGAGACGACTAGATACGAAAAATTTTATTGTTTTTTTGGATTTTCTCATGGCACTTGCATGTACTTCATCACGTGACGGTCTCAGGGATTTCTAGTAACAAACGTAAAGAAACCAGTAGAGTATATCAGATTCCACAGCAGAGACATGGCTGTTCTGGTGCATTCAGCTGCTTTCGATTACGATCAGTGTCGCCGCCGTTACTTCTGCTGTGTCGGCCATTTTGGGCATCGTTCTGAAGCTCAGTCATCTGCAGAAGCCAGCGATTTGGTCGGCAATTGCCAAAATTATCATTGACTGCATCTTCATATTTGCGAGCGGTGCGTTGGTTGGAGTGCAGCCGACAATTTCGGCTTTCGTCGAAATGATCGTGATTTTCTTGGACTTCATGATAGCTTTCGTGGCTGCGTTCGCCTTCATGGACGTGTTTGACGAACTGAACGCGGCGGGAGCAGACGCATAGTTTTGATTTGATTGTTGTTGCTGTTGTTTCTGTTTCCGTGAGTTTTTCTGGTTTTTCTCCTGTGTGAGTTTTTGTTGTTGTTTTTTTTTGCTTTCGCGTGTCTTTTTGTGTGTGGCAATCAATTGCGGAGTAAATAAATGTGTGCGCTTTGATACCTCAGGCATTATTTCCAAAAAAATTCACAAATTACTTGTCTCGTCTCGTATCGTCTCTTTATTTGTCTCGCTCGGACCAAATTTTTTGCTGTCTCGTGTATCGTCTCGTCTCGTGACCCTGCGTATCGTGTATCGTCTCGTCTCGTGACCTTGCGTATCGTGTATCGTCTCGTATCGTCAAAAATCCAAAAATGCTGTATCGTGTATCGGCTCGTACAATGACTTTGCGTATCGCGTATCGTCTCGTCTCGCCAAATTCCTGTCTCGCGGCAACCCTAACCAGAAGTCGTGATCAGAGTGCTTGCTCCTGGAGAAAGCACCGAGTCGTTCATTTTTTTATTCAAAACTTGAGAGATGAGAAGAGACAGTAGTGGCTCGGCGGCA
>JASANC010002362.1:0-13737 GCA_030248135.1 Theristus sp. LFF4_11 | reverse complement strand
CTGCTTCGTTCCGGTTACGTGTGCTAGTTGCAAGCTCCGGCGAGACTGATGGTGGTACCACGTTTGTGAGTTTTGCAATTAGCCGCCTCAACTAACGTTGATAAAATGGTGTGGGTGGGGGTGGGAATTGTAGTGGCACGCTAAAAGTGTGAGAGTCAGAGGCTCGCTTGTCAGCACTACGCAATTCTAGTGTCTCAGAATTAAAAAATCATAGAACAATACAATAGGTTCATTAAACACAACCGCGTTATCTTTATTCTATCGGTCTTTTGCTGACTTGATGACTCATTGCATTGTACTGTACCTGCTTCATGCCCATAATACCGTATTACCCCCATTAACCCCCCCCCACCAATAAACCCCCACCCCCACGACAAGATTCCAAATAATCACCCCCACAATAACCCCTAGCGGGGGTTAATTGGAAACCTGTTTGAAACACATACCCAGCGAATTTCAGTGGCTGAATTTCAGTGACATTGGTAAAATTGTGCTACCAAAGGCGCCTAAGAGATGAGTTAATGGTAATTTCATTACAAAAGGCTGTTACAAAAGGAAATCTCTGTGAAAAGTAGAAGTTTCTGCGACTTTCTAGCCTGCCGTGCAAGGCATTTTTGCCATTTTTCAGCAAACCCCCCCCCTAGAATTTGTTTGTAAATAACCCCCCCCCCCAATAATCCCCCCCCCCCAATAAACCCCACCCCCTAAAAGTCGCTGACGTATTAATCCCCCATGGTGGTTTATTGGAGGTAACACGGTACTGCTGTTTTAAGCAAAAGCGCGTACACTTAATTATGTATATTCTCTTTTACGTGCTGAATGTGTACTTTTCAGGGGTGATTGCAAAAGTCGCTACAGTGTTTTGGAATACCGATTTTTTTATTTCGATTTTTTTGATGCGCCTCTAAAAAACTTGATGTAGGTTTCAAGCTTAAAAGACGAACGACTTTCGTCAGACTTTAGGATTGTTTTTCATTGTTTTTTTGCAAACGGTGCTTTTTGTTCCTCGCCACCTGTTTCAGCGTTTCAGGTACGGACAACAACGTGAACTTGTGCATTTTGGCTTGGACCAGCAAGAAACTACTCTATCCGTTGCAGACGCGAGTGTCCAAGTAAGTTCGCACCAGTGCGCCAGAGTGTGTGAGAGCAAACATTACAACGTGTTTCGCTGAGCATTCAACAAGTTATGATGAAATGCAATTTGCTTAAGACTGACGAGCAGTCGCAACACTCGCAGCCAACTCTTGTTGAAGCGCTGCGCGACGCGTTTGACTCTGTGAAATCCGCACCCAAGTTGCCATAGAGTGACTGAAACGAAACACGCCACTTCAAGTCGACTGTGTCAGAAGGTGCGCATGTGCGATTTTATCTGTTTCCATTTTTTTCTATCAGAAAATGATAAAACACGATGGAGACCGCAAGCCTCACGGTCACGCCACGCACATTTGCAGTGTGGTCTGTTTACGGTTTTTCTCAGTTCCTTGTCACCGCTAATCCGTGGGATAATAAAGCCCATGATATGAGTTTACTAATGAACGTTACGAATCCTTGACTACTTCATTAAAGAGTTTCCACTTTTGAAGTAAAATCTTATGGCTCAAAACGTATTTCATTTGGGAATGCTGTTGAACCAGACGCAGGCTGTAATTCAAAGTAAATGTACACATGAGAAAGGTGGCCTGAAAGTGTCAATTATGTGCACATAAAAGATGCCAGGAAAGTGTCAATTAATCAAAGATATGATCATGAAGAAAACGAAGAAATATGAACTGACGCTTCATTAGGGCGTCAATTAGCTGGATGGATCACGGTAGCTTGACATATACAGCATGTTTAGTTTATTATCTTTTCGTGCGAAGGAGGCGGAATAATGTTGAATGATGTGTGGAAAACCCACTTAACTGAAAAGCTGTTTCGCGCCCGAACGTAGTTCGAATATGAAATAAAATAAATGTATTTAGTGAGAAAAGATTCTGATTAGTTTTTTCTCAATTTCTTGCACAAATCTGCCGTCAGAATGCGTTAAGTGTTGCTGATTTCAAATTGCCACACAGCCATGAAACATTTTCTCTATCTGTGCGTGCAAACGCACATTGGGACACGTTTAATAAGAAAGATAATACTTTAAACTATCCCAAGTGGGTGGAGAAGCAGCTTTCTTCAAAGTAATTTTTCTTGCGATTCAATTTTGAAAGCAGAGTAACGTCAAGTGCTAATCTTGATACATGTACAGCATACGGTACTGAATTGTATCTTGTAAGGAAAACCCAGTGTCTTTTCTTTTCAGCTTCGAAGATATAATAAACAAATATCTATAGTAACAAAACCACAACGTAATGGTTACTGTACTTGCAACATATGTATTCCTGATGGACTTATAAACCGCCTCACTGCATATACTTGGCAAAATTAGACAAATGGCATACACACCCTTTTGAGTTTTGTACCAGCAAATTATTTTGAGATCACTGATGACGTCAAACATTGTTAACCTCATTTCGACCGTGAAACTTCTTAAATTACAAAACGTGCATGACCGGTTGTTGGTCAATGCACCACGATTCGGTCAAATGGGAAAAGGGCAACGTGCGAAAATTGGAAAACTTTTTTGCTTGTTTCCAAGGTTGAAAAGGTCAAGGAAAGGTTTTGCATTTGTTGTACATTTGTGTTGTGTGTTTATCTGCACTGCACCTTTGTACGTGGCAAGAAAATTTACTGTCACGATGACAGCAAAAACGGTCTTTATATGGTTCTTTCCTTCATAAAGGGCCAAATGCAAAAGTTCCTTCTTGCCATTTTCTCCCATTCACCGAAGAGGCTGTTTTGTTGACGAATTAGTTACCAAGTTTGCTGTTGACCACTCTCACTTTGACGCAATAAAATTTGGGCCGGCACATACAATGCAATTACTTGCCAATTTGTCTTAAACGCAGCAAACGATTTGATGCAAAAATATGGAATCCTGGTGACAATCTTGCGTGTATTACATCACACTCTTTTGCCAGACCAGTTACAATGCGCATGCCACATGTTTTAGCCTGGTGACAACAATTTTGAATTCCAGCTTTTTGCAAATTTTCTTTTAAAATAATCCATGTTTTGATTAGTTTTTTCAGTAAAATGCGGTATATTTCAGAGTTGCGAGAAGATCAACGGAAGAAGCAAAAAAGACGAAATGCACGAGCGTCAAGTTGTGTTCGCGTTGATGTGCTTTTTGGCATCTGCATTGATACGTCAGTCAAACGCACTGCCGTTACTCAAACAACCAGACTCTGAAGATACACAGTCATTACCGAAGTCGACAGAAGAACCGGTATCAACAGATACGGCTGAGAAAACAAGCATGATTAAGCTTGTATTAACCAACGCGCAGTTCCATCAAATGCTTGACGACATGGAGGTAAATTAAAATTCCAAAAACCCACAAGACAACAACTATTAAACCTAACCTAAATTGGCTATTGGTTTTTTCAGCATTGGGCAAACAAACAACTATCGGAACCGTCAAATACGTTAATCAGGGCTTGGTTGATTACCTGGTATTTGAAGCTTAAGAAAGTTGAGATGCTTAAAGTGCGGGACAAAATCGAAAACCTGCTGCGGCCTGGCGGCAATTCGCTTTCATAAAAATGGTAGAAGAAGAATGTCTCTTTCTAGCGAAAAGATTGCCATTGAGAGACGGATCATCGGGCATAAGGATTGTGATCTAAAATACACGGTGTAGTAGTGGCGCTGTTCAGATAAAAATTGAAAACGCACTGTTTAAAAAACGCTTGCTTTTTGATGTTTATTATTGTTTCGTCGTCATAAATTTACGCTGTATTTTACCGATTTGTATGCAATCAAATTCATGTTTTATCTCATCTCATCCCGTGTTCACATTCATTCATTTCACTGGCAAAAATAGTTAATAATTTTCAAAAGAAGTCTAAACAAATGAATATACCGTATTACCCCCATTAACCCCCCCCCCACCATTAATCCCCCCCACCAATAAACCCCCACCCCCCCGACCAGTTTCCGAATAATCCCCCCCCCCACAAATAATCCCCCATGGGGGATTATTGGAGACCTGTTTGAAACACATACCCAGCGAATTCAGTGGCTGGTTGCAGTGAAAATGATGAAATTGTGCTACCAAAGGCCCCAAATAGGTGAGTTAATAGTAATTTCATCACAAAAGGCTGTTATAAAAGGAAATTTCTATGTAGAGTAGAAGTTTCTGCGACTTTCTTGCCTGCCATGCAAGGTATTTTTGCCATTTTTCAACAAACCCCCACCCCTAGAATTTTTTGTAAAATAAAGCCCCCCCCCCCCACCAATAATCCCCCCCCCCCCCCCCCCACCAATAAACCCCCACCCCTAAAAGTCGCTGACGTATTAATCCCCCATGGGGGTTTCTTGGGGGTAATACGGTACCTTGAATAAAATAATAGAATGAAATTTTTAACAAAAATTAATAACAAATAAAATTGTAATTATCTAAAAATGCGGGAGACGCATATAAAAGGAGGAATATGGCTTTGTGTAAGCAGTGAGAGACTTGGCTCGACAACGCTTTTCAAGTCTCTGATGTGGTGCACACGGATACAAGTACATAAGTTATATTTTTGCACCGCGTTTGTTTTGCTCAAAAGCGTAAAAACTTTTTTTTGTTATTTTTCAATTGTCCTTTTCAGTTTGGTCTAAAATCACACCATGTGCGAAATTCTGTAAATTCTGTGCAAAAACAGAAAAATCAGAGATTGCAAAACATTGCTGCATGCAACTTTGTTGTTGCTGGCGTACGCACCGCTGTGCACATGTGAGGCAGCCTGCGCGTCCATCGATTCAAACGACCTTCGAGCCCCGTGGCGGGCGCCGCGGCCCATGTGACCGTCTTTACCAACAGACAGCTGGCTGCACCGCATACGATGACCGAATTCCCCCGCGTCTTTGAACCACGAAGGTCGCATGGCCATCTCCACAATACGCGGATTTGAGCTGTTAAAGTTTTGCTGACTATTGCTAGTCATGCTGTCGGTTGGTTGAGTGTGTTGGGCGAGAAACACAAGTGAAGCTAAAACTTTACTTAAAATAAAACAAACTAACCCGGTTACCTAACTGACCCGGAGTGCTTCACCTATGTCGCCCAAACGCCCAGTTCAACGAACAGGCGTCGAATCTATGTCGCCCAAGCGCCTCTGCAAGAGGCGCGAGCGACAGCTACGTGGCACTTTCACACCAAACAAAATCCCAAAACGTTTTATGCGTTTGGTATTTTATTTTAAGGATGTGAAGTACAAAGATTACGTTAGGTCACAGATATTAAGTGCACTAAGCAACAGTAATCAAAGAATAGTTTAGCCTTTATAAAAGAATAGTTTTAATGGAATCAATTTGAAATGCATTTAGTAAAATGGGAGATCATTGCAGAGCACAACGAAGCGTTGACTCTACACACACAGCAGCACCAGTGACAAAAAGGTGTTGTCTTCCGTTGATTTTCACCATTTTTACCAAACTCCTGTGGCAAGTTGAACCGTCTGTCCCGTGAGTCCTTGCTTTTGCCACAGAAGCAGACCTTGCGTTCCCCAATGCCTCTGCGATACACTTTGTCCAAACCAGCGTCAGCGATCTGAAGGCTGATCGTTATTTTAGTGGTTTCAGTGGTCGCTAAATGCCCGAAATATTACAAATGTTAGTTGAAACCAACGTTTCCCTAACAACGGAGAGTTTCATTTGTCTACAAAACAATAAAGGAATACCTAGAGGTAATGACCAAGTCGTGCGTTTGGGCGAACCGGCGTGGAATGGGAAATCGTCCAAAACGAAAAATAGGAAGGCTAGTCCGGAGGAACTCACGCGAAATCGGTCCAGAAACGAAAAACAAGAAAAGGGTGTTTTCCAGGGCAATTCAATTAATTCAATGCGCTGATCACGGATTTTGGGTTAGTTTTTTATGTGAGCAACTCTAGATACTGAATCGTGACGATTTCGGGCGAATCGCCGTGGACATAAGCGAAATCGGTCCAAAAGCAAAAATCAAGAAAACTGTGTTGTGCAGGATAATTCATTGCGCCGATCACGGCTTTTGGGTCAGTTTTCTTACGTGAGCTAGGTACTGGATCGTGACGATTTCGGGCGAATCGGCCGCAGAAATAGCATAAGCGAAATCGACCTGAAAACAAAAAATGAAAAACGTGAGTTGTCCGGAGTTAAATTTCGGTTGCACATGGCAACCCTCAAACTTTGTTTTGTAGACAAATGAAACTTTCACATTTGTAATACGGGCATTTAGCGACCACTAAAACCACTAAAATAACGATCAGCCTTAAGATCGCTGACGCTGGTTTGGACAAAGTGTATCGCAGAGGCATTGGGGAACGCAAGGTCTCCTTCTGTGGCAAAAGCAAGGACTCACGGGACAGACGGTTCAACTTGCCACAGGAGTTTGGTAAAAATGGTGAAAATCAACGGAAGACAACACCTTTTTGTCACTGGTGCTGCTGTGTGTGTAGAGTCAACGCTTCGTTGTGCTCTGCAATGATCTCCCATTTTACTAAATGCATTTCAAATTGATTCCATTAAAACTATTCTTTTATAAAGGCTAAACTATTCTTTGATTACTGTTGCTCAGTGCACTTAATCTCTGTGACCTAACGTAATCTTTGTACTTCACATCCTTAAAATAAAATACCAAACGCATGAAACGTTTTGGGATTTTGTTTGGTGTGAAAGTGCCACGTAGCTGTCGCTCGCGCCTCTTGCAGAGGCGCTTGGGCGACATAGATTCGACGCCTGTTCGTTGAACTGGGCGTTTGGGCGACTCCGGGTCAGTTAGGTAACCGGGTTAGTTTGTTTTATTTTAAGTAAAGTTTTAGCTTCACTTGTGTTTCTCGCCCAACACACTCAACCAACCGACAGCATGACTAGCAATAGTCAGCAAAACAGCTCAAATCCGCATATTGTGGAGATGGCCATGCGACCTTCGTGGTTCAAAGACGCGGGGGAATTCGGTCATCGTATGCGGTGCAGCCAGCTGTCTGTTGGTAAAGACGGCCACAGGGGCCGCGGCCCCGCCACGGGGCTCGAAGGTCGTTTGAATCGATGGTCGCACAGGCTGCCTCACATGTGCACAGCGGTGCGTACGCCAGCAACAACAAAGTTGCATGCAGCAATGTTTTGCAATCTCTGATTTTTCTGTTTTTGCACAGAATTTACAGAATTTCGCACATGGTGTGATATTAGACCAACCTGAAAAGGACAATTGAAAAATAACAAAAAAAGTTTTTACGCTTTTGAGCAAAACAAACGCGGTGCAAAAATATAACTTATGTACTTGTATCCGTGTGCACCACATCAGAGACTTGAAAAGCGTTGTCGAGCCAAGTCTCTCACTGCTTACACAAAACCATATTCGTCCTTTTATATGCGTCTCCCGCATTTTTAGATAATTACAATTTTATTTGTTATTAATTTTTGTTAAAAATTTCATTCTATTATTTTATTCAAGGTACCGTATTACCCCCAATAAACCCCCATGGGGGATTAATACGTCAGCGACTTTTAGGGGTGGGGGTTTATTGGTGGGGGGGGATTATTGGTGGGGGGGGGGGGGTTTATTTTACAAAAAATTCTAGGGGTGGGGGTTTGTTGAAAAATGGCAAAAATACCTTGCATGGCAGGCAAGAAAGTCGCAGAAACTTCTACTCTACATAGAAATTTCCTTTTATAACAGCCTTTTGTGATGAAATTACTATTAACTCACCTATTTGGGGCCTTTGGTAGCACAATTTCATCATTTTCACTGCAACCAGCCACTGAATTCGCTGGGTATGTGTTTCAAACAGGTCTCCAATAATCCCCCATGGGGGATTATTTGTGGGGGGGGGGGGATTATTCGGAAACTGGTCGGGGGGGTGGGGGTTTATTGGTGGGGGGGGATTAATGGTGGGGGGGGGTTAATGGGGGTAATACGGTATATTCATTTGTTTAGACTTCTTTTGAAAATTATTAACTATTTTTGCCAGTGAAATGAATGAATGTGAACACGGGATGAGATGAGATAAAACATGAATTTGATTGCATACAAATCGGTAAAATACAGCGTAAATTTATGACGACGAAACAATAATAAACATCAAAAAGCAAGCGTTTTTTAAACAGTGCGTTTTCAATTTTTATCTGAACAGCGCCACTACTACACCGTGTATTTTAGATCACAATCCTTATGCCCGATGATCCGTCTCTCAATGGCAATCTTTTCGCTAGAAAGAGACATTCTTCTTCTACCATTTTTATGAAAGCGAATTGCCGCCAGGCCGCAGCAGGTTTTCGATTTTGTCCCGCACTTTAAGCATCTCAACTTTCTTAAGCTTCAAATACCAGGTAATCAACCAAGCCCTGATTAACGTATTTGACGGTTCCGATAGTTGTTTGTTTGCCCAATGCTGAAAAAACCAATAGCCAATTTAGGTTAGGTTTAATAGTTGTTGTCTTGTGGGTTTTTGGAATTTTAATTTACCTCCATGTCGTCAAGCATTTGATGGAACTGCGCGTTGGTTAATACAAGCTTAATCATGCTTGTTTTCTCAGCCGTATCTGTTGATACCGGTTCTTCTGTCGACTTCGGTAATGACTGTGTATCTTCAGAGTCTGGTTGTTTGAGTAACGGCAGTGCGTTTGACTGACGTATCAATGCAGATGCCAAAAAGCACATCAACGCGAACACAACTTGACGCTCGTGCATTTCGTCTTTTTTGCTTCTTCCGTTGATCTTCTCGCAACTCTGAAATATACCGCATTTTACTGAAAAAACTAATCAAAACATGGATTATTTTAAAAGAAAATTTGCAAAAAGCTGGAATTCAAAATTGTTGTCACCAGGCTAAAACATGTGGCATGCGCATTGTAACTGGTCTGGCAAAAGAGTGTGATGTAATACACGCAAGATTGTCACCAGGATTCCATATTTTTGCATCAAATCGTTTGCTGCGTTTAAGACAAATTGGCAAGTAATTGCATTGTATGTGCCGGCCCAAATTTTATTGCGTCAAAGTGAGAGTGGTCAACAGCAAACTTGGTAACTAATTCGTCAACAAAACAGCCTCTTCGGTGAATGGGAGAAAATGGCAAGAAGGAACTTTTGCATTTGGCCCTTTATGAAGGAAAGAACCATATAAAGACCGTTTTTGCTGTCATCGTGACAGTAAATTTTCTTGCCACGTACAAAGGTGCAGTGCAGATAAACACACAACACAAATGTACAACAAATGCAAAACCTTTCCTTGACCTTTTCAACCTTGGAAACAAGCAAAAAAGTTTTCCAATTTTCGCACGTTGCCCTTTTCCCATTTGACCGAATCGTGGTGCATTGACCAACAACCGGTCATGCACGTTTTGTAATTTAAGAAGTTTCACGGTCGAAATGAGGTTAACAATGTTTGACGTCATCAGTGATCTCAAAATAATTTGCTGGTACAAAACTCAAAAGGGTGTGTATGCCATTTGTCTAATTTTGCCAAGTATATGCAGTGAGGCGGTTTATAAGTCCATCAGGAATACATATGTTGCAAGTACAGTAACCATTACGTTGTGGTTTTGTTACTATAGATATTTGTTTATTATATCTTCGAAGCTGAAAAGAAAAGACACTGGGTTTTCCTTACAAGATACAATTCAGTACCGTATGCTGTACATGTATCAAGATTAGCACTTGACGTTACTCTGCTTTCAAAATTGAATCGCAAGAAAAATTACTTTGAAGAAAGCTGCTTCTCCACCCACTTGGGATAGTTTAAAGTATTATCTTTCTTATTAAACGTGTCCCAATGTGCGTTTGCACGCACAGATAGAGAAAATGTTTCATGGCTGTGTGGCAATTTGAAATCAGCAACACTTAACGCATTCTGACGGCAGATTTGTGCAAGAAATTGAGAAAAACTAATCAGAATCTTTTCTCACTAAATACATTTATTTTATTTCATATTCGAACTACGTTCGGGCGCGAAACAGCTTTTCAGTTAAGTGGGTTTTCCACACATCATTCAACATTATTCCGCCTCCTTCGCACGAAAAGATAATAAACTAAACATGCTGTATATGTCAAGCTACCGTGATCCATCCAGCTAATTGACGCCCTAATGAAGCGTCAGTTCATATTTCTTCGTTTTCTTCATGATCATATCTTTGATTAATTGACACTTTCCTGGCATCTTTTATGTGCACATAATTGACACTTTCAGGCCACCTTTCTCATGTGTACATTTACTTTGAATTACAGCCTGCGTCTGGTTCAACAGCATTCCCAAATGAAATACGTTTTGAGCCATAAGATTTTACTTCAAAAGTGGAAACTCTTTAATGAAGTAGTCAAGGATTCGTAACGTTCATTAGTAAACTCATATCATGGGCTTTATTATCCCACGGATTAGCGGTGACAAGGAACTGAGAAAAACCGTAAACAGACCACACTGCAAATGTGCGTGGCGTGACCGTGAGGCTTGCGGTCTCCATCGTGTTTTATCATTTTCTGATAGAAAAAAATGGAAACAGATAAAATCGCACATGCGCACCTTCTGACACAGTCGACTTGAAGTGGCGTGTTTCGTTTCAGTCAAACTATGGCAACTTGGTTGCTGATTTCACCAGAGTCAAACGCGTCGCGCAGCGCTTCAACAAGAGTTGGCTGCGAGTGTTGCGACTGCTCGTCAGTCTTAAGCAAATTGCATTTCATCATAACTTGTTGAATGCTCAGCGAAACACGTTGTAATGTTTGCTTTCACACACTCTGGCGCACTGGTGCGAACTTACTTGGACACTCGCGTCTGCAACGGATAGAGTAGTTTCTTGCTGGTCCAAGCCAAAATGCACAAGTTCACGTTGTTGTCCGTACCTGAAACGCTGAAACAGGTGGCGAGGAACAAAAAGCACCGTTTGCAAAAAAACAATGAAAAACAATCCTAAAGTCTGACGAAAGTCGTTCGTCTTTTAAGCTTGAAACCTACATCAAGTTTTTTAGAGGCGCATCAAAAAAATCGAAATAAAAAAATCGGTATTCCAAAACACTGTAGCGACTTTTGCAATCACCCCTGAAAAGTACACATTCAGCACGTAAAAGAGAATATACATAATTAAGTGTACGCGCTTTTGCTTAAAACAGCAGTACCGTGTTACCTCCAATAAACCACCATGGGGGATTAATACGTCAGCGACTTTTAGGGGTGGGGTTTATTGGGGGGGGGATTATTGGGGGGGGGGGGTTATTTACAAAAAAATTCTAGGGGGGGTTTGCTGAAAAATGGCAAAAATGCCTTGCACGGCAGGCTAGAAAGTCGCAGAAACTTCTACTTTTCACAGAGATTTCCTTTTGTAACAGCCTTTTGTAATGAAATTACCATTAACTCATCTCTTTGGCGCCTTTGGTAGCACAATTTTACCAATGTCACTGAATTCAGCCACTGAAATTCGCTGGGTATGTGTTTCAAACAGGTTTCTAATTAACCCCCATGGGGGATTATTCGGAAACTTGTCGTGGGGGTGGGGGTTTATTGGGGGGGGGGTTAATGGGGGTAATACGGTATTATGGGCATGAAGCAGGTACAGTACAATGCAATGAGTCATCAAGTCACAGACCGATAGAATAAAGATAACGCGGTTGTGTTTAATGAACCTATTGTATTGTTCTATGATTTTTTAATTCTGAGACACTAGAATTGGCAGTGCTTTCGACAAGCGAGTTCGACTCTCACACTTTTAGCGTGCCACTGTAATTCCCACCCCACCCACACCATTTTATCAACGTTAGTTGAGGCGGCTAATTGCAAAACTCACAAACGTGGTACCACCATCAGTCTCCGCCGGGCGTACATCCATGTACGTAAGCATGAATCTGTGTTTTCACAGTTGTTTATGCAAATATATGGGTTGATTTGTTTTTACCAGCGCATGAAGCAAGCGATGAAACAGGCGCCCATGCAGAACAGAGTGCAAGCTCCGGCAGTTAGCACGTATTTAGTGTTCAACAGAGTGGCCACGAGCAGCCACCAGTTGTGTCGTTCACAGTGGCGGCCTTGCCACGGAACACGACAGTCGCAGGCGACGCCGTGCACCCAGACACCTTCGTGGTCGTTACGAACCAGCCTGGTGGTTGCCGTGCCTGCACTCACCGATCGTTGTTGTTCAACACAAAAACAGTTCACCAGAATAAAGTCAATGAACTTTAAACTTTAGTCCGTAAATAGGTTTTGATTCTGTTTTAGGCTAATAAACGTTTGCTTTTCAAATCACGAACCTCCATTTGAGCAGATGATATCGCGACATCTTGGTCCTGACCAACCGGCGTTGCATGTGCAACTTCTGAATGTAATGAAGCCTATTGATAGCGCTAATACCGTATTACCCCCATTAAACCCCCCCCCCCACCATTAATCCCCCCCCCCCACCAATAAACCCCCACCCCCCGACCAGTTTCCAAATAATCCCCCCCCCCACAAATAATCCCCCATGGGGGTTAATTGGAAACCTGTTTGAAACACATACCCAGCGAATTCAGTGGCTGAATGCAGTGACATTGGTGAAATTGTGCTACCAAAGGCCCCAAATGGATGAGTTAATGGTAATTTCATTACAAAAGGCTGTTACAAAAGGAAATCTCTGTGAAAAGTAGAAGTTTCTGCAACTTTCTTGCCTGCCATGCAAGGTATTTTTGCCATTTTTCAACAAAACCCCACCCCTAGAAATTTTTGTATAATAAACCCCCCCCCCACCAATAATCCCCCCCCCCCACCAATAAACCCCCACCCCTAAAAGTCGCTGACGTATTAATCCCCCATGGGGGTTTATTGGGGGTAATACGGTATCTACTGTAGGAACGATGAAGTAAAAAACAACAGACCCGTGTGCTAGATCTCCGTTTGGTTCGCAGGGATACAAACCAGTTAGCAAAGCTTTTTTCTTGTTGATTCCATTTGATCGGACAAAGACCATCGTTGTCAGTGACACAAGTAGTGTATAAAAAAACTTTACACAATGGTTGCTCAAATTCATTTTCCCGTATTTGCATCGACGTTAAATGATCACTTGAGAAGAATAAAAAAGTTTTAACATTTGTCACTATCACCACTCTTTATTACGTGTTGTGTCGTGCTGGATGACATAAAATACAACCATATCCGCAACGTGTACCAACTCTGAAATATATTCAAAGATAGAAGAAAATACTGGGTCGAAAATTGAACTGCAGTCCATGTGTAGCGGGGTTCAATACGAGGAAAAGTAGCGCTTTGCCAATTTGCTCAGTCCGCTGAGCACGTATCACACACATACACATACATGTATGTACATCGCAGCTGACATTCAAAGCTAGTGCACCCACAGAAACAACCTGACTCCATCCAGAAAATCAGCTTTTTCGGCATGGTGGTTCTATTGAAACCGTCAAAATTGGTAAAAAATTGTATTTTCGCTACGTTATTGGCTTTGCATAGAACGGACCGACTGTGGTGGAATGTATTGCATGAAACCCACATATCACATGGAATTCAATGCACGAAACTTATCCAGCTACGTCGTATGTTGTGACTGGATGTTTAGCTATGTAAACAGTTTTGCTTGTTTTGTTTTTGCATGTGTGAACAAGAAATTGTACGTTTTGAATTATTATCTAATGTTCTCTTGTAGCAACGAAACGAAGAAATAAAACACCGAATAAATTGTGTATCTTGTTGCGCATAGTAAAGAACGCAACACCGACGG